>JACEEZ010019288.1:252500-260000 GCA_016584305.1 Chionoecetes opilio | reverse complement strand
GGCATTTTTTGGTAGCAAAGCGTATCAGGCATCATTTGACGCCTGACACCGGCATCTTTTTGGTAGCAAAAGCGTATCAGCATCATTTGACGCTGACAACCGGAAATCTTTTGGTAGCAAAAGCGTATAAAGGCTCATTGAACGCCGGGACCCCGGGCCCATCTTTTGGTAGCAAAAGCGTATCAGGGCATCATTTGACCTGATACCGGCATCTTTGGTAGCAAAAGCGTATCAGGCATCCTTTGACGCCTGATACCGGCATCTTTTGGAAAGCAAAAGCGTATCAGGAATCATTTGACGCCTGATCCCGGGATCTTTTGGTAGCAAAAGCGTATCAGGCATCATTGACGCCTAATCCCGGGTCTTTTGGTAGCAAAGGTATCAGGCTCCTTTACGCTGATACCGCATCTTTTGGTAGCAAAAAGGTATCAGGCATCATTTGACCCGGACACCGGCATCTTTTGGTAGAAAAAGCGTATCAGGCATCATTTGACGCCTGAAACCGGCATCTTTTGGTAGCAAAAGCGTATCAGGCATCATTTGACGCCGGGACCCCGGAAATCTTTTGGAAAGCAAAACCCGATAGGCATCATTTGAGCCTGAAACACCGGCATCTTTGGTACAAACGTATCAGGCATCATTTGACGCCTGACACCCATCTTTTGGTAGCAAAGCGTATCAGAAATCATTTGACGCTGAACAGGGGGCCCATCTTTTGGTAGCAAAGCGTACAGGCATCATTTTGCGCCTGAACCGGCATTTTTTGGGTAGCAAAACGTATCGGCATCATTTGACGCCTGATACCGGCATCTTTTGTAGCAAACGATCAGGCATCTTTGACGCCTGATACCGCATCTTTTGGTAGCAAAAGCGTATCAGGCATCATTTGACGCCTGAACCCGGCATTTTTTGGTAGCAAAGCGTATCAGGCATCATTTACCCTGACACCGGCATCTTTTGGTAGCAAAAGCGTATAGGCATCCTTTGACGCCTGATCCCGGCATCTTTTGGTAGCAAAAGCGTATCAGGCACATTTGACGCCTGATCCCGGGCCCACCCTTTTGGTAAAAAAAGCGTATCAGGCATCATTTGACGCCTGACACCGGCATCTTTTGGTAGCAAAAGCGTATCAGCATCTTTTTGACGCCTGACACCGGCATCTTTTGGTAGCAAAACGCAGAGTCGCGCATGTTCGTTCTTTTCCCCGCCAGTACCGGCACCCTGGTTACATTTTGGAGCCGTGGTGCCAGAGCAGATAATTTCCCTGTTGAGGGAAGGGTTTTGGGCCCTTCGAAAGGGGGAAAAATAAAGGCAAAAAATAGGAAAAATCCCCTTTTTGTTATCTTATATATATATTATATATATATAAAATATATATATTATAATATATATTTTATTATATATATAATCTATATATATATATATATTTATAATATATATATATATATATATAATATATTATATATTATATATATATATATATATATATTTGTTGCAAGTCCTAGGTTTGTTTGGGCGGGGCTAGGAAAATGCCGGTAGAAAAATGCTCGAAAGCCAAAAACGCCGTGTGACAAGTCGCGCACCTTTTGGCCACCAGTACGGGCATCTTTTGGTGCCAGATACAAAAGATGCCGGAAAATATTGCTCGTGTGACATGGCTTAAGTCTCTCTCTCTCTCTCTCCCCTCTCTTCTCTCTCTCTCTCCCCTCTCTCTCTCCTCTCTCCCTCTCTCTCTCTCTCCTCTCTCTTTTCTCTTCTCTCTCCTCTCTCTCTCTCTCTCTCTCTCCTTCTCTCTCTCTCTCTCTCTCTCTCTCTCTCTCTCTCTCTCTCTCTCTCTCTCTCCTCTCTCTCCTCTCTCTCTTCTCTCTCTCTCTCTCTCTCTCTCTCTCTCTCTCTCTCTCTCTCTCTCTCTCTCTCCCCTCTCTCTCTCTCTCCCCTCTCTCTCTCTCTCTCTCTCTCTCTTCTCTCTCTCTCTCTCTCTCCTCTCTCTCTCTCTCTCTCTCTCTCTCTCCTCTCTCTCTCTCTCTCTCTCTCTCTCTCTCTCTCTCTTCTCTCTCTCTCTCTCTCTCTCTCTCTCTCTCTCTCTCTCTCTCTCTCTCTCTCTCTCTCTCTCTCTCCTCTCTCTCTCTCTCTCTCTCTTTTCTCTCTCTCTCTCTCTCTCTCTCTCTCTCTCTCTCTCTCTCTCTCCCCTCTCTCTCTCTCTCTCTCTCTCTCTCTCTCTCTCTCTCTCTCTCTCTCTCTTCTCTCTCTCTCTCTCTCTCTCTCTCTCTCTCCTCTCTCTCCTCTCTCTCTCTCTCTCTCTCTCTCTCTCTCCTCTCTCTCTTGTCTCTCTCTTCTCTCTCTCTCTCTCTGTCATACTTTGTCTCTCTATTTCCTCTCTCTCATAAAAAATCATAAGAAACAAATAATAACAATAACATCAGCTGATCCAAGATGGCCGACTTTATGACGTCACTTCCGTCGTTTCTTTACCTTAATAGAGAAAAATAAACAATTCATTATTCTCTTGGTCCTTTATGATGAAAACTCGCCTGGAAAAAGTGAAAAATAATATAAAGAAACAAATAGATGGAAAAGAAGATAGAGAGAAGATGATGATGAAATTTAACTTACCCAAATACGTACACACACACACATACACACACACACACACACACACACACACACACACGTACACACACACACACACCAATTTCCTACGATTTGTTATACCTTGGGCAAAAAAAAGCATAAAATAAAAAAAATAAAAACTCTCAAATCACGAATAAAAATAATGATAAAATAAAAATGAATAAAATAAACCTCCTAATTAAAATACTTACGAATGAATGCATGAAAGAAAAGGCGAATAAAGGAAGGAAGAGGTGAATATTGGCTTACCTGACACCTGCCATCTGCCTTCCACCATTTGTCCTTCAGCCTATGTAGTGTTCCGTTCTCCTTCATACGTAGAATGGCCGAGCTGATCTTGTCTGTGTAGGGGGAACCTGTAGGGGGATATAGAGGGGAGGTTAGAGGGGAAAAAGGGGAAGGAGGGGTAGTAAAAAGACGAATTTATCTATTTCATTTGATATTCTTTTATTTACTGTTATTCTCTCTCTTCCTCTTCTCTCTCTCTCTCTCTCTCTCTCATCTCTCTCTTCTCTCTCTCTCTCTCTCTCTCTTCTCTCTCTCTCTCTCTCTCTCTTCTCTCTCTCTCCTCTCTCTTCCTCTTTTTTTCTCTCTACTTTTTTCACCCCAAAATGTTAGGGGGGTGAAAAAGGGGGGGGGGTTAGAGGGGAAGGATTGATTGATTGGCCAATAAAGAAGGGGGGTATTGGGATGTGTCACAGAAGGGGGGGGGAGAAAAAAGACGAATTTACCTACTTCCTATCACCCTTCTATCCTTCTATCCTTCCTTTTCTTCTATATTCTATCTATCTATCCTACTTTCCTTCTTTATATACGTATATTCATCTGTTGTTGTTTTTGTTTTTTTAATTTGTTACTGACGAGATTTTTTTTTTTTTTAAAGTATTGTAAGAGATAAAAAAAATCTTGGTTATGTATTTTATTAATTAATTTTTTTTGTCTTGATCTTTCTATCTATATTATTCATAGATTTTTTTTGACATTTTATTCTTTTTTATTCTTGTACATCGATCACTTTTTTCTTTTTTAGCAATCCCTTTTATTTTCTCTCAATTTTGTTTAGCCTATATATAACTTTTCTATTTTTCTAACTTTTCCTTATAATACCAGCAAACTAAATCCACAGCCACCCACCTGGCGGCAAAGCAACCCCATAGCTTTTAGAATCCAGAAGTCCACCAATTTGCATGAGATTACACCGCCTCTCCACCTCATACTCGATCGACGAGGACTCCATCAGGAAAGCGTACATGCCCTTCGACTTCTCGGCCCGCTCGACCCCCTCCTCGTTGGTCTCCGTGAATACCGAAGGGCGCGCGCTCGACATTGTAGTCCACATCTTCATATAGGTGGGGATGTTGCTGTCCCTGTTGAAAGGATGGAAATAAATGTGTGTTAACCCCTTCACGCCCAGATATTTCCTTTCCTATAAAAAAATCATATGTATTTGAGCCATAAAATAACGAAATGTAACTTAATATACCAAATTAGTTAGTAGATAAGGATAGTAAACAGGTCATATCCATAAAATATTGCTTATAGTCACTAAAAATCGTGTAATGGTACCCAAATTACAATGGAAATTACGTTCTGGGTCTCAAAGGGTTAATGTGGTTATGGTGATGGTTGTTGTTGTTGGTGTTGGTGGTGGTGGTGGTGGTGGTGGTGGTGGTGGTGGTGGTGGTGGTAGGTATGTTGCTGTCCCTGTGTGGGTGCGTGAGAATATGTGTGGTTAATGTGGTTATGTGTGGTGGTGGGGGATTGTGTGTGTGTGTGTGGTGGTGGAGATGGTGGTGGTGTGTGTGTGTATGTGTGTGTTCGACATGGTAGTCCACATCTTCATATAGGTAGGTATGTTGCTGTCCCTGGTGAAAGAATGGAAATAAGTGTGGGTTTAATTTGGGGTTGATGTGGTTGTGTGTGGTGGTGTTGTTGTTGTTGGTGGTGTTGAGATTAAATATGTGGGGTTAATGTGGGTTATGTGTGGTGTTGGTGGGGGGGGGGGGAGATAGAGATAGATAGAGAGATAACGAGAGAAAAAAAACTGGACAGATAGCCAAAGAGAAAGACAAATAGACAGACAATTAGACAAACACTCAAACAGACAAATATACAGACAGACAAACAAATAGACAGACAAACAGACAGACAGACAGACAAATAAAGAGAAAGGTGGATGAAAAAGAGATAGAAAAGAATAAGAGAACCCATCACAGGACGACGTAGAGACAAAAGTAAACGATGAAAAAAAGGAAGAAAAAATGTGGATAACGAAGATATTTAAAAGAAAACAAAAAGATAAAAAGTTATGGAAGAACAGATAAGTCGAAGGAGGAGAAAGGAGGAGGAGGAGGAGGAGGAGGAGGAGGAGGAGGAGGAGGAGGAGGAGGAGGAGGAGGAGGAGGAGGAAGAGGAGGAGGAGGAGGAGGAGTGTACAACGTGTGAGGAAGAATAAGAATAACGGTGAAGAAGGGGAAGTAGTACCAGTCAGTGACGGGTCTCGGCGCCTCTGGGTACTCTCTCTCTCTCTCTCTCTCTCTCTCTCTCTCTCTCTCTCTCTCTCTTGCAGGTATGTAATATGAGACAATGAAAATATTCTTGAAGAGGTCGAAGAAATAGGAATACAAATGGGAGATCATAAAATAACTACTATTACTACTATTACGATTACTATTCACCAACAACCATTTATAAATCTACTATAAACTAGTTCTATCAATAAACTTCCATTAATATCAACTAACAAAAAACCCTCTTCATAAAAAAAACGTACATAAAACACACACCCATTCTTTCGTCTTAAAAACACACACCCATTCTTTCGTCTCAAAAACACACACCCATTCTTTCGTCTTAAAAACACACACCCATTCTTTCGTCTCAAAAACACACACCATTCTTTCGTCTTAAAAAACACACACCCATTCTTTCGTCTTAAAAACACACACCCATTCTTTCGTCTTAAAAACACACACCCATTCTTTCGTCTCAAAAACACACACCCATTCTTTCGTCTTAAAAAACACACACCCATTCTTTCGTCTTAAAAACACACACCCATTCTTCGTCTTAAAAACACACACCCATTCTTTCGTCTTAAAAACACACACCCATTCTTTCGTCTTAAAAACACACACCCATTCTTTCGTCTCAAAAACACACACCCATTCTTTCGTCTTAAAAACACACACCCATTCTTTCGTCTCAAAAACACACACCCATTCTTTCGTCTTAAAAACACACACCCATTCTTTCGTCTCAAAAACACACACCCATTCTTTCGTCTTAAAAACACACACCCATTCTTTCGTCTTAAAAACACACACCCATTCTTTCGTCTTAAAAACACACACCCATTCTTTCGTCTCAAAAACACACACCCATTCTTTCGTCTTAAAAACACACACCCATTCTTTCGTCTCAAAAACACACACCCATTCTTTCGTCTTAAAAAACACACACCATTCTTTCGTCTCAAAAACACACACCCATTCTTTCGTCTTAAAAACACACACCCATTCTTTCGTCTTAAAAACACACACCCATTCTTCGTCTTAAAAACACACACCCATTCTTTCGTCTCAAAAAACACACACCCATTCTTTCGTCTCAAAAACACACACCCATTCTTTCGTCTCAAAAACACACACCCATTCTTTCGTCTTAAAAACACACACCCATTCTTTCGTCTCAAAAACACACACCCATTCTTTCGTCTCAAAAACACCCCCCCATTCTTTCGTCTTAGAAACACCCCCCCATTCTTTCGTCTTAAAAACACACACCCATTCTTTCGTCTTAAAAACACCCCCCCCATTCTTTCGTCTTAGAAACACCCCCCCATTCTTTCGTCTTAAAAACACACACCCATTCTTTCGTCTTAAAAAACACACACCCATTCTTTCGTCTTAAAAACACCCCCCCATTCTTTCGTCTTAAAAAACACACACCCATTCTTTCGTCTTAAAAACACACACCCATTCTTTCGTCTTAAAAACACACACCCATTCTTTCGTCTTAGAAACACACACCCATTCTTTCGTCTTAAAAACACACACCCATTCTTTCGTCTTAAAAACACACACCCATTCTTTCGTCTTAAAAACACACACCCATTCTTTCGTCTTAAAAACACACACCCATTCTTTCGTCTTAAAAACACACACCCATTCTTTCGTCCTAAAAACACCCCCCCATTCTTTCGTCTTAAAAACACACACCCATTCTTTCGTCTTAAAAACACACACCCATTCTTTCGTCTTAAAAACACACACCCAGTCTTTCGTCTTAAAAACACACACCCATTCTTTCGTCTTAAAAAACACACACCCAGTCTTTCGTCTTAAAAACACACACCCATTCTTTCGTCCTAAAAACACACACCCATTCTTTCGTCTTAAAAACACACACCCATTCTTTCGTCTTAAAAACACACACCCATTCTTTCGTCTTAAAAACACACACCCATTCTTTCGTCTTAAAAACACACACCCATTCTTTCGTCCTAAAAACACCCCCCCATTCTTTCGTCTTAAAAAACACCCCCCCATTCTTTCGTCTTAAAAACACACACCCATTCTTTCGTCTTAAAAAACACACACCCATTCTTTCGTCTTAAAAACACACACCCATTCTTTCGTCTTAAAAACACCCCCCCATTCTTTCGTCTTAAAAACACACACCCATTCTTTCGTCTTAAAAACACACACCCATTCTTTCGTCTTAAAAACACACACCCATTCTTCCGTCTTAAAAACACACACCCATTCTTTCGTCTTAAAAACACACACCCATTCTTTCGTCTTAAAAACACACACCCATTCTTTCGTCTTAAAAACACACCCATTCTTTCGTCTTAAAACACACACC
>JACEEZ010019288.1:242500-247500 GCA_016584305.1 Chionoecetes opilio | reverse complement strand
GTGTGTGTGATCTCCCTATGTTTGTGTGTGTGTGTATTCCTGTAGAGCTGTTGTATTAGCACCGCCCAGCTTACTGTAGTGGCTGTAGGAGACTGGGAGTGGTGGAGGCAAGCTGACATGTGGTTGACCGATTATAGACATTTTTTTTTTTTTATATATTTCATTTTTCTTTACGAATATGAAGAAAAATTAGTTAATACATAACTTTTAAATTCTTCTTTCTTTCAAATTCAATAATATCAAAATTTAGTCTTGTTATTGATATCATTTCTTAATATTTACTAAGCAAACTAACATCACTATTGATTACTATTATTATTTGATCCACAACAATAATTCTGAAGGCCAACCACACCAAGCTTTCCTCCACGTCAAAAACAACTTTAATACAAAATCTGTTCACGATAACTTGCGATACCAACCTCCACCCTTTCCATCCATCCATCCGAGGCACTTTATTGGTTCACTAAGGGACCAATTATCTTACCTTGAACCCTACTTTCAAAATCCAAAAATCCATATAAAAAAAAAAAAAAGCAGAAGTTACAAATACATTAAAAAAACTCGTTAATTGGAAAAAAAAGGGGGGTCAGGTGCCGGATGTGGGGGGGGGGTAGAGGAAGGGTGAGAGGTTGATCTGACAAGTTAATCTAAACACACAGTAGGTCATAATTATAAGGTAAGGTCAAGGTCAAATGGTGAGATATGACCTGACCTGACCTGACCTGACCTTATAGGGATACAGCCAATCAGGTGAGGGATTGGGCTGGCAGGTCACGTGAGGTCATTGAGGTCACGTGATTGGTCCAAGCTGTGATTCATGTAATGGTATCGGGAAAAAACATTGGATGGCGAGATTTTCTGAGTGACAAAAAAATTCAGAAAAGAGGAAGAGGAATAGGAAGGAATAAGGAAGAGAAGAAGAAGAGAGTAAGAAGAGTTAGTAGTTTAGATAACCTATAATACTTAGTAGCAGTTCTTGTAGTAGTAGTAGTAGTAGTAGTAATAATAATAATAATAATACTGATGATAATTTCAGATATATTTCCAACACGTCTTTATCTCCTCGTGTAAGACCATCATACACACACACACACACACACACACACACACACACACACACACACACACACACACACACACACACACACACACACACACACACACACACACATCCCTCACCGAAGCTTCACTGTCACGTTTCAAAAAGCTTCACTCACACTGAAACGCGACTTAAGCAAAACACACTAAAAAAAAGAGAAAATGCTCGAAAATAAAAGAAAAAATAGACAAGACAATAACAACACTGATCTAAAAAAGCTATAAAGGAGAGAGAGAGAGAGAGAGAGAGAGAGAGAGAAGAGAGAGAGAGAGAGAGAGAGAGAGAGAGAGAGAGAGAGAGAGAGAGAGAGAGAGAGAGAGATTAGTCAAGCATCTATAAAAAAAACAGTTCAATTGCCAAACGTGAAAATACCAGAGAGAGAGAGAGAGAAAGAGAGAGAGAGAGAGAGAGAGAGAGAGAGAGAGAGAGAGAGAGAGAGAGAGAGAGAGGAGAAAGAAGATTAGAGACAGCATACTTAGGAAGAGAGAGAGGGACAGATAGAAAGAGAGAGACAGCATAGAGATAGAGAGAGAGAGAGCATAGATATTAAAGAGAGAGAGAGACAGCATAGAGATTAAAGAGAGGAGGACAGCATAGAAAGAGAGAGACAGCATAAGATTAAGAAGAGAGGGACAGCATAGAAGAGAGACAGCATAGAAAGAGAGAGACAGATAGAGATTAAAAGAGAGAGGGACAGCATAGAAGAGAGACAGCATAGAAGAGAGAGACAGCATAGAGATTAAAGAGAGAGAGGGACAGCATAGAAAGAGAGACAGCATAGAAAGAGAGAGACAGCATAGAGATTAAAAAGAGAGAGGGACAGCATAGAAAGAGAGACAGCATAGAAAGAGAGAGACAGCATAGAGATTAAAAAGAGAGAGGGACAGCATAGAAAGAGAGACAGCATAGAAAGAGAGAGACAGCATAGAGATTAAAGAGAGAGAGGGACAGCATAGAGAGAGAGACAGCATAGAGAGAGAGAGAGCAAGAAAGAGAGAGAGACTAGAGACAGCATACTTAGGTGAGAGAGAAAGAGAGAGCAGATTAGAGAGAGCATACTTAGGTGAGAGAGAGAGAGAGAGAGAGAGAGAGAGAGAGAGAGAGAGAGAGAGAGAGAGAGAGAGAGAGAGAGAGAGAGAGAGAGAGAGAGAGAGAGAGAGATATTAAAGATTAGACCCATCATACTTAGGTGCAATATCGGCGCCCTGACACAAAAAGGTTCCGATTATAAACCACATAGAATTCAATAGCGTAAAACAGTTTTCCAGCTCGTCAGGATCTTCTATGCAGGGGTAGGGGCAATCCCACTCCTCCGGCGCCATCCTGCAGGGGTAGGACGCAGGACACACGCAGGTCATTGTAGGTTAAGGTAGGATACTCTTAGGTTTAAATTGTTTAGCCTACAACTCAGATTTTTTTTTCTTCAATTTTTTTTAAACTCCTAATTCAAGTTTTTTAATTATGCTTCTTTTATTTCTACTTCTTCCTCCTCCTCCTCCTTCTCAAAATCCTCCTCCTCCTCCTCCTCCTACTCTTATTCTTCCTCCTTCTCCACCTCCTACTCTTCCTCCTCCTCCTCCTTCTCAAAATCCTCCTCCTACTCTTATTCTTCCTCCTTCTCCACCTCCTACTCTTCCTCCTCCTCCTCCTTCTCAAAATCCTCCTCCTCCTCCTCCTCTATTCTTATTCTTCCTCCTTCTCCACCTCCTACTCTTCCTCCTCCTCCTCCTTCTCAAAATCCTCCTCCTCCTACTCCTACTCTTCCTCTTCCTCCTCCAGTCCTACTACTCTTCCTCCTCCTTCTCTCCTCCTCCTACTCGAAGTCATCTTATTCCTACTCCTTTTCTCCTCCTCCTGCTCCTCCTCCTCCTTCTCCTCCTTCTTCCTCTTCCTACTCCTCCTCCTCCTGATTTTAGATAATACACAACATTTTTTATATTATTGTTTGTTTACTAATATCTATGTTTTTCCACTTTTTTTTGGCGCCCAAATGTTGTCTTTTCAATACACACACACACACACACACACACACACACACACACACACACACACACACACAGGGGAACTCCGTAGTGTAAGGGATAGCACGCTCGGCTCACAACCGAGAAGTCCCGGGTTCGATCCCCGGGCGGAGCGAAGACAGACGGGCGGTCTTCTTAAAACCCGAGCCCTTGTCCACCCAGCAGTGAATGGGTACCGGGTGTTAGCCGGGGGTTTGTGACCCCCCTCCCGAGGTGGTGGGTTCGGCCAACACTAACCACTAATTAAGGATGAATGATAAAATAAATGTTGATATGGAGACGGGGCCATACGAGCGTTGCTCAGGCCCTGTAAAATACAACTAGATGAATACACACACACACACGTTCAAGTAAATAAACACATGAGTACATAGACAAGTAGATGATATATATTATAGTAATACAAGTAAAATAATGTCATCTCTCCATCACTATGTGGATAACCTGAAAATTGATCAGAAAAAGGAGTTACTTATCTCGTCTCTGTAATAAAAAGAAAGATTTAAGTCATTGTGTTAAATGTCCAGATTCTCGGCAGCCATCACGAGGATTTTTTTTGATAAATGTTAGAAAACCTGTGATAATTAATACATCAATTTGTAAACATAAAATCAGGGATATAATTATGAATAAATCTGTTCTATATAGTCTACTATGAGTTAAAAAAAATTTATTCATCTTAATAAAATAAATGTTTGAAAAATGGCCTTCCTGATTACTATTATGACAGCAGCGTGTTGAGATATTCGAAGAAAAAATAATTGTATATTTCTATGATCATTTTTTGCTTTGTTTGATAGCGGGTTTATTTTTCCCGTGGCCAGTAAGGTAAAGATGGGGGCATAGACTATGCTGCGCGTGGCCGCGGTGCTCATCTCCGTGGCATTAGCCTATGAGCCTGTGGTGGGTTAACCCATTACCCCGGGACACAGGGCTAGTGTGACATCCGGGTTACCACAGTTACCTTCCCCAGGTAACCTACCCATTTATCGACCAACCCCGAAAGGAAGGAATGAACAGCTGCTTGGGCTGGCCGCCGACTTGCCCTGGCCCGGATTCGAACCCGGGCCCGCAGATGAAGAAGAAAAAAACTATTAAATGCATTTTTTTTTTTTTTTCCCCCGTTAACGCCTAATTGAAACAACCTATTTTTCCTATCATCATAACTATATTTAATACCTATTGTTCCTCCTCCTCCCTGACGCTATGTTGCTTACCTGGCCAGGATGAAGAGTAGCACAGACACCCCTAGGTAGGCCGTGGCCATGTAGATCCACACGTCCACAGAAAACGGGGACATGAAAGAAAACAGGCTGGGGGATTTCTTCTGCGGCTTGCTGTAAATAATGCTGATGCCTGGAGAGAGAGGAGAGAAGGGCGTATATAAGGAAGCTGTATAGAATGAAGCTGTATAGAATGAAGCTGTATATAATGAAGCTGTATATAATGAAGCTGTATATAATGAAGCTGTATATAATGAAGCTGTAAATAATGCTGATTTCCCGGAGAGAGAGGAAGAAGGCGTATATAAGAGAAGCTGTATAGAATGAAGCTGTATAGAATGAAGCTGTATATAATGAAGCTGTATATAATGAAGCTGTATATAATGAAGCTGTATATAATGAAGCTGTAAATAATGCTGATGCCTGGAGAGAGAGGAGAGAAGGGCGTATATAAGGAAGCTGTATAGAATGAAGCTGTATAGAATGAAGCTGTATATAATGAAGCTGTATATAATGAAGCTGTATATAATGAAGCTGTATATAATGAAGCTGTAAATAATGCTGATGCCTGGAGAGAGAGGAGAGAAGGGCGTATATAAGGAAGCTGTATAGAATGAAGCTGTATATAATGAAGCTGTATAGAATGAAGCTGTA
>JACEEZ010019288.1:227500-237500 GCA_016584305.1 Chionoecetes opilio | reverse complement strand
TTATTAGCATTATTATTGACACATATATATACTCACAAAAATCGACTTCCCTCTCCTCCTCCTCCTCTTCCTCCTCCTCCTGTCTCCTTTTCCTCCTCCTCCTCCTCCTCCTCCTCTCCTCCTCCTCTCTTCCTCCTCCCCCTCCTCCTCCTCCTCCTCCTCCTCCTCCTCCTCCTCCTCCTCCTCTCCCTCCTCTCTCCTCCTCCTCCTCCTCCTCCTCCTCCTCCTCCTCCTCTTGTAATCGTCCTCTCTCCTCCTACTGTCTCCTTCTCCTCCTCCTCCTCCTCCTCCTCCTCTTCATCCTCTCTCCTTCTCCTCTTCCTTCTTTCTCCTTCTCCTCCTCTTCTTTCATCCCTCTTCCTTCCTCTTCCTCTTTCTCCTCCACTTTCTCCTCCTCCTTTCTCCTTCCTCAATCTGTCTCATCCTCTTTCCTCTCTTCCTTCTTCCTTCTTCCTTCTTCCTTCTTCCTTCATCTCTTCCTCCTCCTCCTCTTCCTCCTTCTCCTCTTCCTTTTTCTCCATCCTCACTTCAACACTTTCCTCCACTCTCTCTCTCTCTCTCTACTCTCTCTCTCTCCTCTCTCTCTCTCTCTCTCCTCTCTCATCTCTCTCTCTCTCTCTCCTCTCTCTCTCCCCCCCCCCTCTCTCTACCCCCCTCTCCCCCCCCTCCCTCCCCCCCTCCCCCACCACCCAAACTCACCGTATTCAACATATTATTCTTCTATTAATATCCATCTCGATAATGTCCAGTTCGAAGTCGGATCTGAAACCAGCGGCGTCGAATCTCAGCACTCCCGTCAGGCCTACCACCCTGACTTGCTCCATCATGTAGGTCATATTCCTCCCGGGGCCATAGTAGCCGGAGCTTGGGACGTGGGGCTCGGGCCGTGGGTTGTAAGGGTTGTAGTTCATCCTGGAGTAGGGTTGCATGTGCGGGTTGGGGCTGGGTGCTGTGATGGCTCGTGATCCGTACTGGGAAAAATAAAGGAATATGGGGTGAAAATAGGGTGGGAACTAGTGAATGTATGGTGAAAATAAGGAATGTAGGGGGAAAATAGGGTGGAATCTAGGGTGAAAATAGAGAATATAGGGTGAAAGTAAGGAATATGGGGTAGAAATAGGGTGAAAATAGGGTGATAAATAGGGTATATGTGGTGAAAATAGGGTGACAAATAAGGAATATGTAGTGAAAATAGGGTGTATGGGGTGAAAATAGGGTACAAAATAGGGAATATGGGTGATAATAGGGTGAAAAAAAAGGAGTAGGGGGTGTTAATAGGGTGAAAAATAGGGAGGATGGGAGAAAATAGGGTGCAAAATAGGAAATATGGGTGAAAATAGGGTGCAATAGGAAATATGGGTGAAAATAGGGTGGAAAATAGGAAATATGGGTGAAAATAGGGTGCAAAATAGGAAATATGGGTGAAAATAGGGTGGAAAATAGGGATGAGTGATTTTAAAGTAGGCTCTCTCTCTCTCTCTCTCTCTCTCTCTCTCTCTCTCTCTCTACACACACACATACTCACCCATTTCATATAGTTAATCAGCGAGCTCCCGTGTTGCCAGGTATCATCGGCCGTGCAATACAGCTTATCAATGGTCACCTGTCCAGACTTGTCCAAGGTGGTGAGAGCGCTGGCGAAGAGGACCACTGCATCGAACATTAGAGCCGCCCCCGTCTGATAAGAGAGATATGAGGTATGTGAGTGAGAAGAAATATATATATATATGTATATATATATATGTAAGTAGAGACAGTGGCGCACCCAGGAGGAGGCTTAGGGGACCATGACCCCTACCGAAATTTCCTTTCTTGTAAAAATCAGAATACACTAACAGCCAGTTAATACAAAAATATTACAGGTTCTAGCGATGTGGCCGCATCACCTGCTCGTGTACATCTATACTACCTGGATTTAGTGGCGCTTATGCTTCACGTAATGCCTTGGACAAGCATCTAACACTGCCTTGCTTTGGTGGCACTTATGCTTCACGTAATGCCTTGGACAAGCATCTAACACTCCTTGCTTTGGGTGGCACTTATGCTTCACGTAATGCTTGGACAAGCATCTAACACTGCCTTGCTTTGGTGGCACTTATGCTTCACGTAATGCCTTGGACAAGCATCTAACACTCCCTTGCTTTGGTGGCACTTATGCTTCACGTAATGCCTTGGACAAGCATCTAACACTGCCTTGCTTTGGTGGCACTTATGCTTCACGTAATGCCTTGGACAAGCATCTAACACTCCCTTGCTTTGGTGGCACTTATGCTTCACGTAATGCCTTGGACAAGCATCTAACACTCCCTTGCTTTGGTGGCACTTATGCTTCACGTAATGCCTTGGACAAGCATCTAACACTCCCTTGCTTTGGTGGCACTTATGCTTCACGTCATGCCTTGGACAAGCATCTAACACTGCCTTGCTTTGGTGGCACTTATGCTTCACGTAATGCCTTGGACAAGCATCTAACACTGCCTTGCTTTGGTGGCACTTATGCTTCACGTAATGCCTTGGACAAGCCTCTAACACTGCCTTGCTTTGGTGGCACTTATGCTTCACGTAATGCCTTGGACAAGCATCTAACACTGCCTTGCTTTGGTGGCACTTATGCTTCACGTAATGCCTTGGACAAGCATCTAACACTCCCTTGCTTTGGTGGCACTTATGCTTCACGTAATGCCTTGGACAAGCATCTAACACTACCACAACTATTGTTTCAGTAGCAGAAATAAGAAATACGGCCTGAAAAGGGAATCAGCTGATGGCGGAAAATATTTACCATACAAAGGCTAGCGAGAAATCATGGCGGGTTTACAATGATTGGCGAATACAAAGTTTCTGGCCCCGCACGAAAAAAAAAATCCTGCAGGGTGGGCAAAGAGTTGAAAATAGGTAGTAAATATGGGAGGAACAGGTATAAACAGTAAACAACCCACTAATCTCTCTCTCTATCACACACACACACACACACACACACACACACACACACACATTACCGTAATCCTATTGAAGCGTTCAGGCAGGCGGCGTCCCTTCAAACTCTCCCCCAGCTTCCACTTCTCCACCAAGTCCTTCATCTTCTTGCTCTCGGGGTCGACCAGCTGGATGCCCGTGATGTTAGTGCCGCCGTGACGAAAGTTCTCCAGGTTAATTTGGTTGAAATCCTGCAGAGAGCGATGAAGAAGAAGAAATATAGTAAGTAAAGTAATAATAATACCTACTGGAAATTTAACCCACACATATACACACAGATAGATAGATAGATAGATAGATAGATAGATAGATAGATAGATAGATAGATAGATAGATAGATAGATAGATTGAGTTGATTGAAATCCTGTAGACGGCGATGAAGGAGGGAATAATATAAATAGTAGGTCATCAATCAGGTTAAGTTAGGTTAGGTTAGGTTAGCTTAGGTTAGGTTAGATTAGGTTAGGTTAGGTTAGGTTAGGTTAGGTTAGGTTAGGTTAGGTTAGGTTAGGTTAGGTTAGGTTATTAGTAGGACGAAAACGTATTGCCGTGACGAAAGCTCTCCAGATTAAGTTGATTGAAATCCTGAAGAAGGCGATGAAGGTAGTGAGATCAGGTAGTGAGCATGATTGATGATAGATAATAGATAAATAATAATAACAGTACTGAACATTTAGCACACATATACAGATAGATACATATACAGATAGGTAGCTACATATAGATAGATAGATAGACAGATAAATATATAGATAGATAGATAGATATTGACCACACAAAAATACCAATAAACGATGCATATAATTTAGGTTATAGTCCATGCATTTAAAAAGCTATAAAAACAACATTTGCAAAACACGATTACTTAACATTACAAAACAAAGAAAAAAAACATGCTAGAACCTATAAAACACACACACACACACACACACACACACACACCACACACCACACGCACACACACACACACACACGCACACACACACACACACACACGCACACACACACACACGCACACACACCACACACCCACAGCACACACACACACACACACACACACAACACACACACACACACACACACGCACACACACACACACACACACGCACACACAAACACACAAATAACAGAAAAAAAACTAAATGACAAAAAAAAATGCGATTGAAAAAATACATCATTCCAAAACAACACACACACACACACACACACACACACACACACACACACACACACACCACACACACACACACACACACACACACACACACACACACACACACACGTACCAGCGAAGTGATAAAGTAGCTATAGTATTGCGTCATGATTCCCACTTGTCCAGCCTGACTCAGTACCTCGTGAATCATGTCTTGGCTCACGTCCACCACGATGTTAGTCTCGTGGGAGCTCCTGATCTCTTCAGGAGGGGTCTGCGGGAGGAGGAAGGGGGCGTGGTCAGTGTGGGGGAGGAGGAAGGGGGCGTGGTCAGTGTGGGGGAGGAGGAAGGGGGCGTGGTCAGTGGGGGGGGGGGGGGAGGAAGGGGGCGTGGGCAGTGGGGGGAGGAGGAAAGGGGGCGTGGTCAGTGTGGGGGAGGAGGAAGGGGGCGTTTGGGCAGTGTGGGGGAGGAGGAAGGGGGCCGTGGTCAGTGTGGGGGAGGAGGAAGGGGGCGTGGTCAGTGTGGGGGAGGAGGAAGGGGGCGTGGTCAGTGTGAGGGAGGAGAAAGGGGGCGTGGTCAGTGTGGGGAGGAGGAAGGGGGCGTGGTCAGTGTGTGGGGGGGGGGGCGTGGGCGTGGGCGTGGTCAGTGTTATTCACCCATGCTCTTGTTTATGCCAGCTGGACTCGCGATCACCAGCTTCACCCTCCCAGTGCAAGTTTGGAGCTTATTATAACTGATCTTTGGGTAATGCTGGGACCTCACACACAACACACACCCATCACCTTGCTTAAGGGAGACAGTAACCGTCCAAATTTCTCAGTGGAAAAATCCCCGGGAATGAGCGGGGCCGGGGATCGAACGCCGGACCAGACGCTCTAACCCACCGAGTCGTTCAGGCGGTCATGTGGGAGGGATGGTGTGTGGGGGGGGGGTGCAGAGAGAGAGAGAGAGAGAGAGGGAGAGAAGAGAGAGAGAGAGAGAGAGAGAGGGGGGGGGGGGGGGGGGCAAAGATACACTGAAAAATGAAAAAAAAAAAAAAGCAAAAATATGAAGAAAAAAATTAAGCTGAAGGACTGAGTGAATAAATTGCTATACATCACTAATCCACTCACTCATATCCCCACCCCCCACAACACACAGCCCCCCTTGCCCCAATACCCCTCCCCCTTCCTCCTCCTCCCCCCCACACCCCCACACACAGCCCTCCCTTCCCCCAAACCCCTTTTTTTACTGCCCTATACCCCACCCCCCACCCCCTGCCGTAACCCCTTTCCCTTCCCCCTTCCCCCCCAACACACTGCCGTACCCCTTCCCCTTCCCCCTCACCCCCCCCCTCACCCCAACCCACCCCTGTAATCCGTACCGACCCTCAGCTCCCTCACATGGACCTTCCAAGAGCTCTCCTGTAGAAGCTTCTGAAGGCGCACCAAGCTCTCGTTGGTGTCGTACAGAACCACAAAGCTCGTCCACTTCAGCTCCGTCAGGATGTCGTGGTAGGCCTGTCGTGGAAGAGTGGTAGTAGTAGTGGTGGTGGTGGTAGTAGTGGTAGTAGTGGTAAAAGGTAAAAGTAATGGTAGTGGTGGGTGGAAGGAAGGTGGAATGATGACAGTAGTAGTAGTAGTAGTAGTAGTAGTAGTAGTAGTAGTAGGAGGAGGAGGAGGAGGAGGAGGAGGAGTGATGGTTCAGCAATTTCGAATAAGATATTAATTTATTCCTACATTTTCATTTCCTTTCCTATTTTATTCGCTTTACCAATCATGCTTTGAAGAAAAATAAATAAATAAATAAATAAACAATGTCAATTAAAAGGGAACAGGTAAGATTTGAAGATAAATAAAATACCTGTCATTAAATACCTAAATACAACAGGTAAGTAAATTAAGTTGGCAAAGGTGTAAATCAATTAGCTACAAGGATAAAAATAACAGGTATATAGCTAAAGGTGTAAATTTATAGCTACGTTCTTTGCTACCTAAATACAAGTAAACAAGGGTAGATACAAGGGGCTATGTTACCTGGCTAAGGGAGGGAGGGTAGGGGTGTAGGTTGATGGAGTAGTCAGTGAGCGTGCTGGTTTCGATGTGGGGGCATCTCCTTGTTTGTCAGATGGATGCACGTTCCGGATCCTTCTCCCCAAACTTGGGGTTGGTTTTGGGGCCCCCGTAAAACAAGGGAAAACCCCCCAAAACAAAGCTCGTCACTTCAGCTCCGTCAGGTGTCGGGGTGGGCCTTTTGTCGTGGAAGATGGTAGTAGAGTGGTGGTGGTGGTAGTGTGTGAGTGGAAAAAGGGAAAAAAGTAATGGTGTGGGGGGATAGTGGGGTGGTGGTAGAGTGGTAGTAGGGTAAAAGGAAAATTAAGGGTATTTGTGGGTGGAAGGAAGGTGGAATGAGACAGTAGTGTTTGCGGGTAATAGTGCGCCCTCCAAAAAAAGTGAAGTTTACAGTTGACGCACCAATTATAACAAAATAATGGGAATATCAACCATTAAAATTGTAGTTAGTATTTGTTGCGTACCCCTTCCCTCTTGATCCCCCTTTAAAGGCGACTTTTGGTACATGCAGCAAGTTTTTGAAGGAACTCAGGTTTAAATTTTTCCCAACATTTTCGGAGCCCATTTCAAGTTTGGGGAGTGAAAAGGTGTCACGTGAGGGGGTTTTGCCTTTAATGAGGGCCCCAAAGATTTTTATGGGGATATATGGGAGAATTCCCTGGCCAGTCATCTATTCCCCCAATTTTGCAGCTCAAGCCACTGTATCACATCTCGAGCTGTGTGGCAGATGCCCATCTGTTGGAAAATCTGTGCCTGTGTCTTTTCAAAGCGGGTCAGGTGGCATTTAAAGATCAAAATCCCCCACTTTGTTAACATTTGTGTTTCGGGGGAAAAAATTTTTAAGTTCCCAATACCATAAAAAAGAAAGCAACCCACCCCAAAAAACTGGGAGGGTTTTTTGGGGTCTTTTTTTTTTGTAGCGAGGGTGGGGGGGGTTCTGAGCCGGGACGACGGTACACTTTTGGGGTCCTCCCACTCACAAAAAATTGGCTTTCGTACCCCACAGCACACCCCGCCATTGTCGAAAAGGCAATCTCTGAAATTCTTTGCAAAGTGAAGCCTTTTCCCCTTTGGCGGTCTTTTATCAGGGTTTATTCTGCCCCCCGGTAAACCTTAGCCAAGGTCACGTTTCAAATTTCCGTCAGTACGAAGCGAACATACCAAGAAGAGTATGATTTCCTCCCTTCAGTTCTCGGCTTTAAAGGGTAGGATTGGCATAAAAACTGTCGCCCTTAAAAAACGCTCCTGGGTTTTGTTACACGTTTTTTTTTTGGCCCCGGTTGTTTTTTTGGGGGGGGGGGGGAGATTACCCCTCCCCCAGCTTAAAACGGCGGATCAAATTTTGCCCTGTTCTAACTTTAGCCTTTTAACTTGCAAATTTTTTTTATTGATCCAGCCTTGTAAAGATCAATGATTGTTGAATCGTTGCCCTCCGTAATGTTTTCCCCCCATTAGTAATCCAGCAAAACAGGCAAAAAACGGAGTAGGGAACCTGCGGCATAAGTTAATTTAAACATGCAAATGTCAACCCCTAGGAGGGAGGAGAGGAGGGAAACCCCCCCTCCCACACACCGATGGATGTTTCAAGAGATGGCGCCCTGTCAGACATACGATTTATGCCTTCTAATTTTGTATGCTTGGGAAACAACTTTAAATCTGCGGGTTTAAATCTTGAGAAGGATTCTGGCGTAAAGATCATCCCCGCAAGCCGTAGTAGTATAGTAGTAGGAGGGGAGGAGGAGGAGGAGGAGGAGGGGGGGGAAAAGGGGGGGAGGGGAGGAGGAGGAGGAGGAGGAGGAGTGATGGTTCAAATTTTGATAAGATATTTAATTTTTTCCCATTTCATTTTTCCTTTATTTTATTTGCTTTACCGATCATGCTTTTTAAGAAAAATAAATAAATTAACTAAAAAAAACAATGCAATTAAAAGGGAACAGGTAAGATTTGAAGATAAATAAAATACCTGTCATTAAATACCTAAATACAACAGGTAAAAGTAAATTAAGTTGGCAAAGGTGTAAATCAATTAGCTACAAGGATAAAAATAACAGGTATATAGCCTAAAGGTGTAAATTTAATAGCTACCTGTTCTTTGCTACCTAAATACAAGTAAACAAGGGTAGATACAAGGGGCTATGTTACCTGGCTAAGGGAGGGAGGGTAGGGGTGTAGGTTGATGGAGTACTCGTCCCTGGTAAGCTTGTAGTCGTAGCGGGTTTCGATGTGGGGGATCTCCTTGTTGTCACAGATGGACTGCACGTGGTCGGCGGTGTTCTCACTCTGAGGCCCGAAGATTGCTGCCACGCCCATCGCTAACAGGTTACACACTGAAGGAGTAGTAAAAGTAGTAGTAGTAGTAGTAGTAGTAGTAGTCGTAGTAGAGTAGTAAAAGTAGTAAAAGTAGTAGTAGTAGTAGTAGTAGTAGTAGTAGTAGTAGAGTAGTAAAAGTAGTAGTAGTAGTAGTAGTAGTAGTAGTAGTAGTAGTAGTAGTAGTAGTTTCAAAATCGTAGTAGTAGTAGTAGTAATTACGAGCGAGCGCGAAGCGCTCGTGAGTCCTCACTGATACGGGATTTTTCCGGGATAAGCGGCCGACCCGACCCGACCGACCATCACGCTTTTCAGGAGTTTATATCTTTGGAATCCCGCTTCCGATTGACAAGCGACCTTCGCCATCTGATAGTCCCATTCAATCCCTATTTGTGTTGACATGTTTTGTCTCACGTGAGGAGTCAGCCTGGCGCGTGGCGCGTGCCGCGTGAGGGGTGTTAGACAACGTTATCTTGCTATAGCTGAGAAACGGCTGTACCTACTAAGTTGAAATTTGGTGTGTGGTTTGAGACCACACACCTAGCAATGTCACACAGGTCAAACTCCGGGTGACGCCGCACGTGCGCACGTGCGGCGGGTTTCTACGGGCTCGCTCGTCCCTCGCCTGTTAAGGCGTCTTACTGGTAGTAGTAGTATTAGTATTAGTAGCAGTAGTAGTAGTAGTAGTAGTAGTAGTAGCCTATTATTGTATTTTTCGATCCTTCATGCCAAACAAAGGACTGTTTTAAATAGACCTGATAATAAGATGATGCAAAATGTAAGATAAGTTTTCCTTGCTTGAAACTTAATATTTTTCTCTACTCAATCATTATAGTTAATCATTAAAACACTCTAATCTAAACTCCAAAACATTTAATTTCGATAAATTTTGCAAGATTTACGAAACGCGCGAAATTTTGTAAAAGTAAAACCGGATTATATTTTGCCACATAGCTAGTGGTAGTGGCTGGAGTATTCCAGCCACGCGTGGTACACGAGCACCACGCAAGTCACCACGCTGACGCAGTCCAAGACGTGGTCCCAAACGTTCGACTCCTCCTCCTCCTCGTCGGTTGAAGGAGGAGACTCACGCTCGCTGATACGTTCCTCCTCATCGATCTGAGGGGAATATTCGCCATGGTTATACCACTCTTCCTCTTCGATCGGAGGGGAATATTCGTCCTCGAGGGCCGAGTAGTACTCGTCCTCGGTATCACTGGCATCGTCCTCCTGGGTGGGGTTCTGCACTTGGCTTAGGTTGGCGTAGCAGTGTTCCACCCACTTGAAGTATCCCCGCACGCTGTAACGGGGATCCTTCGCCACCTCGATGCAACGCCCGTACCGCAGTGTCAAGTTCTCCAGGTAGTCGACGCACGTGATGAATCCGACGTCCTCCTGCCTGACGCCGGGAGGGTATCCGTCCCCGATCTCATACTCGATCTCCACATCGAGATAATACTCGGGGCGGACAGATGGCACCTCTGGCGGACAGTCGCCGCTGGAGGAGTCTCCC
>JACEEZ010019288.1:95000-217500 GCA_016584305.1 Chionoecetes opilio | reverse complement strand
AAGGAGACACGCTAATGGAGGATGAGAAGAGGAGGAGGAAGATAAGGAGGAAGAGGAGGAAGATAAGGAGGAAGAGGAGGAATATAAGGAGGAAGAGGAGGAAGAGGAGGAAGAGGAGGAAGATAAGGAGGAAGAGGAGGAAGATAAGGAGGAAGAGGAGGAAGATAAGGAGGAAGAGGAGGAAGATAAGGAGGAAGAGGAGGAGGAAGAGGAGGAAGATAAGGAGGAAGAGGAGGAAGATAAGGAGGAAGAGGAGGAGGAAGAGGAGGAAGAGGAGGAGGAAGAGGAGGAAGATAAGGAGGAAGAGGAGGAAGATAAGGAGGAAGAGGAGGAAGATAAGGAGGAAGAGGAGGAAGATAAGGAGGAAGAGGAGGAAGATAAGGAGGAAGAGGAGGAGGAAGAGGAGGAAGAGGAGGAGGAAGAGGAGGAAGATAAGGAGGAAGAGGAGGAAGATAAGGAGGAAGAGGAGGAAGATAAGGAGAAAGAGGAGGAAGATAAGGAGGAAGAGGAGGAAGATAAGGAGGAAGAGGAGGAAGATAAGGAGGAAGAGGAGGAGGAAGAGGAGGAAGATAAGGAGGAAGAGGAGGAAGATAAGGAGGAAGAGGAGGAAAATAAGGAGGAAGAGGAGGAAGATAAGGAGGAAGAGGAGGAAAATAAGGAGGAAGAGGAGGAAAATAAGGAGGAAGAGGAGGAAGAGGAGGAGGAAGAGGAGGAAGAGGAGGAGGAAGAGGAGGAAGATAAGGAGGAAGAGAAGGAAGATAAGGAGGAAGAGGAGGAGGAGGAAGAAGAGGAAGAGGAGGAAGAAGACGAAGAAGGTTGTTAATCTCTAATCAAGGGTTTATTTATCGTATCAGTTTGTTTCACTTTCCACTGTTTTGTTTGAAGTAAGTGTTATTCAATAGAAAGCGTTATAGTAGTAGTAGTAGTAGTAGTAGTAGTAGTAGTAGTAGTAGAAGTAGTAGTAGTAGTAGAAGTAGTGGTGGTAGGTAGTGATTGTTAGGGGTGTAGGTATTAGTAGGAGGTAATAGTAGTAGTAATAGTAGTAACTGTGGTAGGTAGTGACTGTTAGGGGTGGAGGTAGTAGTAGTAGTAGTAGTAGTAGTAGTAGCAGCAGCAAGGGGTATAGTGATGGTAGTAACTTTAGTAGTAGTAGTAGGTGTAGATAGTAGTAGTAGTAGTAGTAGTAGTAGTAGTAATAGTAGTAGTAGTAGTAATAGTAGTAGTAGTAGTAGTAGTAGTAGTAGTAGTAGTAGTAGTAGTAGTAGTAGTAGTAGAACAAAACACACACAACACACCTTCATTTCCAGCACTAATAGTCCATCTGTCACATCCATTTCCACGATAATGTAAATATAACAAAATAAACACGTATATTTTTCAACACGCGATAGAGAAAAAAGTAATCAAATAACTACTAAAATCAACACTACAGAACCCAGAAGCAAATCATGAGTAATTAGGCTAGGTAATTGGGTAGTTTAATGACTCGTTAAGGTCAATGAGGCTTAGAAGGGGTCATGGTAGGTCAAATCAAGGAGGAAACGAGGTCACAGCTAGAAGACAACCTTCACATCACCAGTTCCACTCAAGACTAAGAGCTAGTAGAAGCAAATACCCAGTGCCAAGCTTATACCCCCCCTTTTACCCCCCTCCTCCTCCTCTTCCTCCTCCTCCCCATCTTCCTCCTCCTCCCTATCTACCTCCCCTTCACCCACTATCTTCTTCCTCCCTCCTTCTTCTCCTCCTCTTCTTCTTCTTCTCCTCCTCCTCTTCTTCTTCTTCTCCTCCTCCTCTTCTTCTTCTTCTCCTCCTCTTCCTCATCAGGAACTACCACGTGTAGGCCTCGCGGCCTCTTGTAGCTTCCTTATTTTCTTATGTTCTTATGTTCTTCTCTTCCTCCCTTCTTCTCCTCTTCTTCCTCCCTTCATTCTCCTTCTCCTCTTCTTCTTCTCCTCCTCCTCCTCTCCTCCCCTTCCCCCCATCTTCTTCCTCCCTCCTTCTTCTCCTCTTCTTCCTCCCTTCTTCTCCTCCTCTTCCTCCCTTCTTCTCCTCCTCTTCCTCCCTCCTTCTCCTCCTCCTCTTCTTCTTCTTCTCCTCCTCTTCCTTTTCCTCCCTTCTTCTCCTCTTCTTCTCCTCCTCCTCCTCCTCTCTTCTTCTTCTCCTCCTCCTCCTTCTCTCCTCCTCCTCCTCTTCCTCCCTTCTCCTTCTTCTCCTCTTCTTCTTCTTCTTCTTCTTCTCTTCTTCTTCTTCTCTTTCTGTTCCTTCTTCATATCTTCATTTTTTCGTGTATTTCAACTCTATTTTCTTCCTCATTTTCGTTCTTTCATATCTTGTGCCCCCCCCCCCTCCTCCTCTCTCTCTCTCTCTCTCTCTCTCTCTCTCTTTAACGACATTTTTTGCTCTCCTTTCCACAAGCTATTCCTGCGAGTATATTTATGGATCTCTTTAATTTCCTCCCATAATCTCTCCTCTCTCTCTCTCTCTCTCTCTTCGTCCTCTCTCTCCCTCTCTCTCTCTCTTCTCTCTCTTCCCTCTCTCTCTCTCTCTCTCTCTCTCTCTCTCCACATTCTAATTTTATCCATTTTTTTCATATTTATTCTGTTTCTAGTAGGATTCCATTTTTATTATAATTTCTTCGATGTAAAAAGAATTGCTATTAATATTATTTTACGAACAACAACAATTGATAACAACAATAGTAACAAAATATATTATCAATGTGTTAATTTTATATGTTAAGTTAACTATAATTTTCTTTATTAATGTAATAGTTCTCTTGTTTTGATTAGATAAAATTTTCCCGTATATAGCTAGCCTACTTAGCTATTTCGTATCAAATTTACGCATAAGTCTTTTACACATAAGTTTCTCTCCCTTCGTAAATAATTAATCATTCTTATCTTCTGAAGAAAAAAAAAAAAAAAAATATTATAATTATTGCGGTCTTATACGGCTTAATTCACGCCCAGATCTTTCCTTTGCTATATGAAATTGTCTGTTGTCAGCCATAAAATTTACGAAAAAGTAACTTAATATACCAAATTAGCTAGTGGGCAAGGATACCAAACAGGTCATATCTATAAAATATTGCTTATGGTAATTATTAAAATCATCTAATGGTGGTTATTATTACAATGAAAATTACGTTCTAGATCTCAAGTGGTTAACCTTTATACCACCACGCCCCCTTCAGTAGTGGGTCCTTGCCTCCATGCAAGGACCACTTCACTTCATTACCCAGGATATTTCAAAATCATCATGAATCAGAAAGAAAAACTGAAAAAAATGCGTGTTTTTTTTTAGCACTTACTGTACGTGCACAAAATTATCCTTAAACACCTTGCATAGGCTATACCCAGTAGAATTAGTTATATCACGTTTAAAGGCCGCCGCACATCAGAAGCTATGCGTTGTAATAATAATGCTTAAAATAACAATAATAATCGTAATAATCATAAAAAAATACTACTGCATAAAATTCTCAGGAGTTAGTGAAACATGGCAAGGCGTCACCGCAGAGTTTTTCAGACATGTTCTTCTCTACACAGACTTTCCTCGCTCACCCTCACGCGCCAGCCAGCGAGCATGTTAATTATGCGAAGGTCGAGTTTTAGTTGAAATACTTGAGAGTTCTTCCTTTTCCTCTCTTGTATCACGCCCCCCTAGGTAATTATTCCGCCCACCCTAATAGGAATCGCCCAGATTAAGAACCTCTAAACTTCTAAAGTAGCCAGTGTAGCCTATTGTTTTGTAACTTTCCACTGTAAACTCCGGCCTAATACAACTTTGAACAGGAAAAACTACCAAATTCCCTTTAATATTAACTATATGATACTCCTAAAGTCTCCTATATATTATTTTCTTGCTATATCTGTATTAATAGTCATCTGAAAAGCTTGTATCAGCTATAAATCACAGGAAATGTGGTTTATGTGACTTTCCTAACATCGCGCTTACGTTACCTACACAAAAATGACAAAAATATTCGGTAGCTATTACTTTACTATTGGACCAAATTTCCCTTCATGTATACTTTCTATCATTCCTACAGATTATTTTGTTTTATTTATCTATGTAAACAGTCATCTGGCAATCTCGAAATGCAATTAAACTCGGAGAAAATAAAAGTTTGTCTGTTAACTTTCCAAAACACCGCACTGATATTACTTCCAATAGTCAAAGTATTCCTCAATAACACCTTTATCAAACCTCCACAAACTATTTTCTTGCTCTACAGTAAGCACCAGTCATTCAAGAGCCTCGTAATAGCCATAAAACACAATAAACCACGGGAAATAAGTTAAAATACTCACTTTTCGTCCTATAAACCAACGCGCGCACTACCTGTTTACCTCAGTCACTCCCCCTCCCCTTCGATTTCCAGGAGTTGCATTATTTTCCCTTCCCTATGTGCAGGTGTAACTATTATTAATGCTCAATATGATCCTCTCGCACCTAATACTGATTTGTTATTATATCTAACACCATAATACTCTAACAATCATCTCCAGGATATTTTTTGGGGGAATAGTTACAATTTCTACCCCCCCTACGTTTTTTCAGGAGCGGCATTTCCCTTTCCTCTCTACACACCTGTAACTATTATTAATATTAGTGCTCAATATAATCCTATCCCACCTACTACTGATTTATTATTATATCTAGCACCATATGCCACTCTATTCATTATCTTAAGCAGGTTTTTTTCATGAAGAGTACAATTTTTACCCCCTTACATTTTACCGTCAATAACATTATATTGTCGCCAGTCACTTGCCACTGCACTAATGTCGCCAGGCATAATATATTACGAATTTTACCATCACTACAGACTTTTATGTGCCACTGAAGACATGTAGTGTGATGTACATATACATAATATAAACTATACTGTGCATGTCTCTTCAGTGGCACATACAGTAGTGATGCTCAAATGCGTAATATATTGTGCCTGGCGACATTAGTGCAGTGGAGTGACTGGCGACTATAGTGTTATTGACGGTACAGGAACATCTACTATGACTATTAACTTCAAATATAAACCAAAAAAATACGTTTATCATAAAAATTGAAACTATATTGGATACATTATGGTGGTGGTGGTAGAAGTCATAGTAGTAGTAGTAGTAATAGTAGTAGTAGTGGTAATAGTAGTAGTAGTGGTAACAGTAGTAGTAGTGGTAATAGTAGTAGTAGTGGTAATAGTAGTAGTAGTGGTAATAGTAGTAGTAGTGGTAACAGTAGTAGTAGTGGTAATAGTAGTAGTAGTAGTGCAAAAAATTAGTTTCATAAAAATTGAGACTAAACTGGATACATTACTCTGTTCACCAAGGATACTGACACTATAGTATTGTACGAAATGACACCCAGGTTTAATACCGTTATCTTTATCATCAGACTTGCTTTTTAAATAACATTGAAAATAATTATCTCAGTAAATATCACATAAATATTCTTAGGCGATACAAGACAGAAAAATCTAGTTAATTCTCCATCATTGAGCTTATAAATTATTATTATTATTAGTAGTAGTAGTAGTAATTAGTAGTAGTAGTAGTAGTAGTAGTAGTAATAGTAGTAGTAGTAGTAGTAGTAAGTAGTAAGTAGTAGTAGTAGTAGTAGTAGTAGTAGTAGTAGTAGTAGTAGTAGTAGTAGTAGTAGTAGTAGTAGTAGTAGTAGTAAGTAGTAAGTAGTAGCAGTAGTAGTAGTAGTAGTAGTAGTAGTAGTAGTAGTAGTAGTAGTAGTAGTAGTAGTAGTAGTAGTAGTAGTAGTAGTAGTAGTAGTAATAGTAATAGTAACAGTAATAATAGTAGTAGTAGTAGTAGTAGTAGTAGTAGTAGTAGTAGTAGTAGTAGTAGTAGTAGTAGTAGTAATAGTAATAGTAATAGTAGTAGTAGTAGTAGTAGTAGTAGTAGTAGTAGTAGTAGTAGTAGTAGTAGTAGTAGTAGTAGAAGTAGTAGTAGTAGTAGTAGTAATACATACCATTGGACAGAGGGAGGAAGGGGTGAATAACATCTGGCTGTCTCAAGAATCAAGATCCTCCGCATTAACTATAAGCACAAGAGCTGACTGGCGATCCTCCTCCTCTTCCCCGGGCTGTAGATCCACTCTGGCTACTCCACCTTCCACCCTCGCATCACACACCTCCTCCACCTCCACCTCATCCTCCAACCCGTCCTGCGTCGTAATAACATAAGTCTCCCCGCTGTCACCATCACTCCCCTGACTCATCAAGGAGTAAACATTGCTAGTGATCTTATTAATGGTGACCTCGGGCGCCTCACCACCTCTCACAGACTGCCGCAGGAGTAGATTAGCGTCTAGTACCCCGTCAGGTAAGTGTATGACCTGACTGGCGGGGTCAAATATATAACCATCGGGTAAACAGAAGCTGGAGCAATCGGAAGGGTCGTCGACTGGTTCGTTAGATGCTATGACTTGTATGGACTCCGGAAAGCGTTTCTGGAAGTCCTTATCGGCAGAGGTGGTGTCCGATAGCTTGTCTTTACCTACTATAGAGCTCCCAAGGCCTCCTACTAGATCTCTAACTTCTATCACCTTCCCTATCTCCTCCACCTCTTCTTTTATCCGCTTAGTTCTTACGTCCAGTTCGAGCGAGGAATCGAAATCGGCGATACATTCCGTCACCTCTTCTTTCGGTACTTTGAGCACATCTTCGCTCTTCACCTCCCGCCTCTCGCCTCCCCACGCCTCCTCCTCCTCCTCCATCAATGAAACATCCCAGGGAATGATCATAACACAACCACCGTCGTCTGGTTGTGTTAGAAGGTACTGACTCTCTCCTAGGTTGGCCATGTCTTCTATATACACTTGGTCGTCTATTAAAGGCTCCATGGCTGTCCCGCTTCCCCCTGCCCCGCCAGATACAGCATAGAGGGTCACTTTTCCCTCCGTTTCCCCTCCACTGCATAGCGCGGACGAGGACAGCGATTTGTTTGCGCCCGATGACTTTCTGGTAGTGCGTTTCTTTTTGCGGCTTAGTTGCTCTTGTACTGATTGTGCCTGAGGAAGAATACCATTATCATTATTGAACTACAGTAAAACCTCTCATATTCGGACTAATTGGGCCAAGGAGTGGTCCGAGTAATGCAAGGATCCGAATAATGGGGGGATTATATATGGGGGGATATGTATAAAAAAAAAAAATTAAAAAATCTAGGTGTATTTCGAGCTAGGAAATTTCGACCCCTAAAAAAAAAAAAGAAAAAAAAAAATTATAGGTTTATACATGTATAGCTAGGAAATGTCGAAGAATGTCAAAGTTCGAATAATGAGGGTCCGAATACGAGAGGTTTTACTGTACTATCATTATCACCATTAACTACTAAAAACCTTGCATTTAGGATAGAGATAGGTGTTAATTCTCAAGATAGAGGTAAATAGGTTGCAATGAGAGACAGAGATAATGATGGGGGTAATTAGAGAAAGAGGGTGTAGAAAGAGGGAATAAAGGGTGTAATAAGAGGGAGAAAGAGATAATGATAGGGGTAATTAGAGAAAGAGGGTGTAGAAAGAGGGAATAAAGAGTGTAATAAGAGGAAGAAAGAGATAATGATAGGGGTAATTAGAGAAAGAGGGTGTAGAAAGAGGGAATAAAGAGTGTAATAAGAGGAAGAAAGAGATAATGATAGGGGTAATTAGAGAAAGAGGGTGTAGAAAGAGGGAATAAAGAGGGTAATAAGAGGGAGAAAGAGATAATGATAGGGGTAATTAGAGAAAGAGGGTGTAGAAAGAGGGAATAAAGAGTGTAATAAGAGGGAGAGATAATGATAGGGGTAATTAGAGAAAGAGGGTGTAGAAAGAGGGAATAAAGGGTGTAATAAGAGGGAGAAAGAGATAATGATAGGGGTAATTAGAGAAAGAGGGTGTAGAAAGAGGGAATAAAGAGGGTAATAAGAGGGAGAAAGAGATAATGATAGGGGTAATTAGAGAAAGAGGGTGTAGAAAGAGGGAATAAAGAGTGTAATAAGAGGGAGAAAGAGATAATGATAGGGGTAATTAGAGAAAGAGGGTGTAGAAAGAGGGAATAAAGAGTGTAATAAGAGGGAGAAAGAGATAATGATAGGGGTAATTAGAGAAAGAGGGTGTAGAGAGAGGGAATAAAGAGTGTAATAAGAGGGAAAAAGAGATAATGATAGGGGTAATTAGAGAAAGAGGGTGTAGAGAGAGGGAATAAAGGTGTAATAAGAGACAGAAAGAGATAATGATAGGGGTAATTAGAGAAAGAGGGTGTAGAGAGAGGGAATAAAGGGTGTAATAAGAGACAGAAAGAGATAATGATAGGGGTAATTAGAGAAAGAGGGTGTAGAAAGAGGGAATAAAGGGTGTAATAAGAGGGAGAAAGAGATAATGATAGGGGTAATTAGAGAAAGAGGGTGTAGAAAGAGGGGATAAAGGGTGTAATAAGAGGGAGAAAGAGATAATGATAGGGGTAATTAGAGAAAGGGTGTAGAAAGAGGGAATAAAGGGTGTAATAAGAGGGAGAAAGAGATAATGATAGGGGTAATTAGAGAAAGAGGGTGTAGAAAGAGGGAATAAAGAGGTTAATAAAGGAGAAAGAAGAGATAAGGATAGGGGTAATTAGAGAAAGAGGGTGTAGAGAGAGGGAATAAAGAGTGTAATAAGAGGGAGAAAGAGATAATGATAGGGGTAATTAGAGAAAGAGGGTGTAGAAAGAGGGAATAAAGAGAGTAATAAGAGGGAGAAAGAGATAATGATAGGTGTAATTAGAGAAAGAGGGTGTAGAAAGAGGGAATAAAGAGTGTAATAAGAGGGAGAAAGAGATAATGATAGGTGTAATTAGAGAAAGAGGGTGTAGAAAGAGGGAATAAAGAGGGTAATAAGAGGGAGAAAGAGATAATGATAGGTGTAATTAGAGAAAGAGGGTGTAGAAAGAGGGAATAAAGAGTGTAATAAGAGGGAGAAAGAGATAATGATAGGGGTAATTAGAGAAAGAGGGTGTAGAAAGAGGGAATAAAGGGTGTAATAAGAGGAGAAAGAGATAATGATAGGGTAATTAGAGAAAGAGGGTGTAGAAAGAGGGAATAAAGAGAGTAATAAGAGGGAGAAAGAGATAATGATAGGGGTAATTAGAGAAAGAGGGTGTAGAAAGAGGGAATAAAAAAGTGTAATAAGAGACAGAGAGATAATGATAGGGGTAATTAGAGAAAGAGGGTGTAGAAAGAGGGAATAAAGGGTGTAATAAGAGGGAGAAAGAGATAATGATAGGGGTAATTAGAGAAAGAGGGTGTAGAAAGAGGGAATAAAGAGTGTAATAAGAGACAGAAAGAGATAATGATAGGTGTAATTAGAGAAAGAGGGTGTAGAGAGGGAATAAAGAGTGTAATAAGAGGGAGAAAGAGATAATGATAGGGGTAATTAGAGAAAGAGGGTGTAGAAAGAGGGAAAATAGGGTGAAGTACCATCATTATCAAATTAACTATAGCCTTCTTTTTTTTTACGAGGCAAAAATTCCATTCTATCTTAAGGTCTCATGCTCAAAATGATACCTCTGTTTACCTGATAATAGGGTTAACTATGATAAAATACAACTGAAATTTAGAAAAAGCGTAGTATTTCCTTCTCCCGGCATCAAATATCAGTCAGTAAGCAGCAAGGTGTCAGGATCTTTCACCTCGTTAAAAAAAAACTGAGTATAATCCTTCACTTCTACCTAAAAACCATGCATTTAGAAGAGAGCTACCGTAGATAACAGTAAAGTCGCCACCTGCAGTGATGTCGCCAGCCGCCATATATTACGAATTATAGCATTACTACTGATTTTTATGTGCCACTGAAGATGATACACAGTAGTTTATATCATGACTGTATAATCTATTCTATTTCAGCATTGTTTTATGCTTTGTATCTGCAAGTATAGACGATTTCAAATTTCACTAGGCGTTTTTTTTTCGGGTGACGACGACAGCGGTACGACACTCAGTAAATAAACACTAGATGGCGACTTCACTGTTGGTGGCCACTTTGTAGATATTTTTGTCATTTGTTCATTTATAGCCCTACTATGACACAGATGAAGACACAAAATGACACAGACTCTCCAGATAGCCCCTTCTAACTGTCCTGAAATCATGGATGTAGAAATGTAACTATTAACGCCACCCACACGTCTGTAAACAGAAAAAAAAGTTGTCCTGGCGACTTTACTGTTATCTACGGTAGATGATAATTACCTTTGCTTCCTTCTCCTTCTGAACTTGCTGCACTAGCTGGTCAAGAGAGAGAGACTGGCCTGTGTATTCTTCTAAGGCAGGAAGGAGCCTCTGCGCCACCTCCCGGCCCTCCTCACTCATCTTCTTCATCTCCCCATCATCCAACGGCTCCAAATATGGCACATTGCGACCGATGCGTAAACAGCTGTGTGGTGACATGGGGATTGGATGTGTAAGGTAGGGAAGTAAGAGCTGGTGTACTCTTATGATAGTAGTAGTAGTAGTAGCAGTAGGAGGAGTAGTAGCACTAATAAGTACGTAGTACTTTGATAATCGCATGGGTGGCTCAAATAGGGATTCAATATACTAAAACTAATACTGAAAATACTAATACTGATCATTGCATTGAAGTCACGATTAATCTAGCAATGCCTATCATATTTTTATGTCATGTAGTAAGTTTTGTCTAATTTGTGTTCTTAAGGAATATCTGGAAGTATCATGTCATTGTGAATTGGCTGAAATAGGGACTTCTAATCATTGTAACTGAAAACTGACTCCAGATTCGTATTCAGCATGGCTGAAAACTGCTAGGAACAAATTTTCAAGCAAATAAATTTTTCAAAAAATATTGCAAATTTTTCAAGGGGTATGCCTTGAAAAAATTGAACTTTTTATATCATCATACTGTCTTCTTTACTGGCAGCTAGCGGGCTTTTGTTACTTTATTTTTTACCCTTAGCCAGTCCTACTTAATGTAAAAACAAGACGAAAAACACTCACTCTTTAAGTTTAAGTCCTATCTGATGTAAAAACAACAAGATGAAAACTCACTCTTTAAGTTTAACCCCTTGAGGCCCTGAACGTAATTTCCATTGTAATTTGGCTACCATTAGACGATTTTTAGTGACTATAAGCAATGTTTTATAGATATGACCTGTTTAGTATCCTTGTTGACTAACTAATTTGGTATATTCCGTTACTTTTCGTAATTTTATGGCTAACAACATACAATTTTTTTTATAGCAAAGGAAAGATCTGGGTGTGAAGGGGTTAAATTTAAGTCTTATCTGATGTAAAAACACGAAGAAAAACACTCACTCTTTATAGGAGAAGCTTTGTTTTTCATGTATCTGTCTGATGTGTTTGATGAGGTTGCCCTGAGTGTTGCAGGAGAAGGAACAGAAGCAACACTTGTAAGGCTTCTCTCCAGTGTGTACCCTGAGGTGGCGCTGCAGGTGGTGGTAGGTCGGGAAACTCTGCAACACAAAGTAGGAATAATACAAGGAAACTACAACATAAAGTAAAGAAGGAATAATACAAGGAAACTACAGCATAAAGGAAGGAAGGAATAATACAAGGAAACTACAACATATAGGAAGGAAGGAATAATACAAGGAAACTACAACATATAGGAAGGAAGGAATAATACAAGGAAACTACAACATATAGAAAGGAAGGAATAATACAAGGAAACTACAACATATAGAAAGGAAGGAATAATACAAGGAAACTACAACATATAGAAAGGAAGGAATAATACAAGGAAACTACAACATATAGAAAGGAAGGAATAATACAAGGAACTACAACATATAGGAAGGAAGGAATAATACAAGGAAACTACAACATATAGAAAGGAAGGAATAATACAAGGAAACTACAACATATAGAAAGGAAGGAATAATACAAGGAAACTACAACATATAGAAAGGAAGGAATAATACAAGGAAACTACAACATAAAGTAAAGAAGGAATAATACAAGGAAACTACAACATATAGAAAGGAAGGAATAATACAAGGAAACTACAACATATAGAAAGGAAGGAATAATACAAGGAAACTACAACATAAAGGAAGGAAGGAATAATACAAGGAAACTACAACATATAGGAAGGAAGGAATAATACAAGGAAACTACAACATATAGGAAGGAAGGAATAATACAAGGAAACTACAACATATAGGAAGGAAGGAATAATACAAGGAAACTACAACATATAGAAAGGAAGGAATAATACAAGGAAACTACAACATATAGGAAGGAAGGAATAATACAAGGAACTACAACATATAGAAAGGAAGGAATAATACAAGGAAACTACAACATATAGGAAGGAAGGAATAATACAAGAACACTACAACATAAAGGAAGGAAGGAATAATACAAGGAAACTACAACATAAAGGAAGGAAGGAATAATACAAGGAAACTACAACATAAAGGAAGGAAGGAATAATACAAGGAAACTACAACATATAGGAAGGAAGGAATAATACAAGGAACTACAACATATAGGAAGGAAGGAATAATACAAGGAACTACAACATAAAGGAAGGAAGGAATAATACAAGGAACTACAACATATAGGAAGGAAGGAATAATACAAGGAAACTACAACATATAGGAAGGAAGGAATAATACAAGGAACTACAACATATAGGAAGGAAGGAATAATACAAGGAAACTACAACATATAGAAAGGAAGGAATAATACAAGGAAACTACAACATATAGGAAGGAAGGAATAATACAAGGAAACTACAACATATAGGAAGGAAGGAATAATACAAGGAAACTACAACATATAGGAAGGAAGGAATAATACAAGGAAACTACAACATATAGGAAGGAAGGAATAATACAAGGAAACTACAACATATAGAAAGGAAGGAATAATACAAGGAAACTGCAACATAAAGGAAGGAAGGAATAATACAAGGAAACTACAACATAAAGGAAGGAAGGAATAATACAAGGAACTACAACACATAGGAAGGAAGGAATAATACAAGGAAACTACAACATATAGGAAGGAAGGAATAATACAAGGAAACTACAACATATAGAAAGGAAGGAATAATACAAGGAACTACAACATATAGAAAGGAAGGAATAATACAAGGAAACTGCAACACAAAAGAGCAAGTGGGCTGGCCGCCGACTTGCTCTGGCCCGGATTCGAACCAGGGCCCGCAGATTCATAGCCAGGCACACTAGCCACTACACCACGGAGGCGACATTATGAGGAGAGGTGTATGAATATAGGAGGACAAGTGGGTAGAAACAGGGAAAGACACATCAAAACACAACATGAACAAATCAACACAACACAACACAACACAACACAACACAACACAACACAACACAACACAACGCAACACAACACAACACAACACAACACAACACAACACAACACAACACAACACAACACGATACAACACAACACAACACAACACAACGCAACGCAACACAACACAACACAACACAACACAACACAACACAACGCAACACAAAACAACGCAGCACAGGGCTACTACCATAACCCTTCCCTGCCCCTCCTCACCTTGTCACACTCCTGGCATTGGTGGGTCCTGGGTCGGTGCACCTGCTGCTTGTGCACCACCAGGCGGGTTTTCAGGATGAACTTCTTGTCACACTCGTCACACTCAAACGGCTTGGCTCCTGCAAAACATTTCTTCCAGTTTAAAAAATTTCTTTACAGTAAACGAAACTTAATTTACAGCGATAACTCATTTTTTCCCTCTTTTTCCTGTCTCTCTCTCTCTCTCTCTCTCTCTCTCTCTCTCTCTCTCTCTCTCTCTCTCTCTCTCTCTGGCCTTACTTAACCACAAGAGAGAAGAGGCGAGTCTTTACATTTCATTTACAGCGATGACACCCTTTTTTTTCCCTCTCTCTCTCTCTCTCTCTCCCTCTCAGGCCTTACTCACCCACATGGGAGTACAGGTGGGTCTTCAGGTTGCGTTTACTCCTGAAGGTGAGGCCGCAGATGGGACAGGCGATGACGGGACGCACCCCCTTGTGACTCAGGAGGTGTTTGCGCATCGTCTGACGTCGGTTGGTCACGTAACCGCACTGAAAATCAGTTGAGAATAAGATTTTAGAGGAATCCATAAGAATTTAGGCTTTGCAGTTCATATATTCTCCAAAAAACAATGGGTTCCAATGATCCTCACACATAAGAGAATAGGAACAAATTATATAAAACAATAAAAACAAATAGGAAAAAGTAAATAACGGGATCAACCAAAAAAAAAAAAAAAAAACATAAAAACAACAACTATGGGATCAAAAAAAGAAAAAATCATAAAAAAAACTATGGGACGAAAAAAATATATATATCAATAATAAAATAATAAAACAACGGAATCAGGAAAAAAAAAAATAAGAATACGAATAATAAAATAGACCACTCACCTGTGCACACTTGAGGCGTCGTGTGCGCGTGTGTACGTATTCGATGTGTTCCCGCAGGCTGGTGTCGCGGGAGAAGGTGTTGCCGCAGATCTCGCAGATGTACAGCTGCGCGTCCGTGTGTTTGTAGGAGTGTCGGAACAGCTCGATCTTGGACGCAGCTGTGAAGTCACATTGGTCGCAGTGGAACGGGAGGTCCTTCTTGTCCCTGTGGCGGACTCTGTGGGACTCTGTGGGTGGTGGAAGGGGTGGATAAGTGGATTAGTTAATTAAGTGGTAATCAAGGTAGTGGTAAATGTGGAAGGTGACAGTAATAGTTGGTAATGGTAATAATAGTAGTGGTAAATTATGGTGGAAGGGGTGGATAAGTGGATGTTTTGATCTAATGTGGATATAAATAAATGGATGTGTTTTGTGGTGGATCTTATGTGACTGTAGGTGGAGGAAGGGGTGGATAAGTGGATGTGGATAAAATGTGGATATAAATAAATGGATGTGTTTTGTGGTGGATCTTATGTGATTGTAGGTGGAGGAAGGGGTGAATAAAGGCATGTGGATAAAATGTGGATATAAATAAATGGATGTGTTTTTCAAGTTCAAATAATCTCAAGTTCCAAGGTATCACTATATATATTTGTATTATTATTTGTATTATTATTATTATTATTATCATTATTATTATTATCATTATTATTTATTATTATTATTACATTATTGATACGTATATGTATGTATATAAAAAGCCATGATTGGAAGATAGCAAACAAAACCTTGCTCCACCTACTTAATATAGAGAGAGTGGAGTACATCTTCCCACACTGGTCACATTTGTACTGCGACGTGATGTTACTCTGAAAAAAGATGTGCCATTGATAACAAAAACAAATCATCATTATTATTAATTTTTACATCATGAGGGACCCACTAAAAAAAAAAAAAAAAGTAATAAAAAGCCCACTCGCTGCCAGACCATAAAAAGATAAAATAAAAAATAATAGAGATACAAAAGATATAGAAATAGGAGGGGAAAAAAAAAAAAAAAAAAAAAAAAAAAAAAAAAAAAAAAAAAAAAAAAAAAAAAAAAGTAGTCTGTAGTGTAAAATTAGGTCCTTTTTCTCCCTGGATGTCTTTTTTTCTATACCATGAAAATATAAGAATACCAAAGAAATGTTATTTTTATATATGCATCCAAATTTTGTCTTTTTAGTTTGTGTTTAGGTGTTGTTGTTGTTGTTGTTGTTGTTTTGTGTGTGTGTGTTTTAGTTTTCTTTGCGTTTTTTTTTTGTGTGTGTGTAGGTTTTTTCGTTTTTTTTTGTTTCGTTTTTTTTTAGTTTTTTTTTTTGTGTAGGTTTTTTTGTGTGTGTGTTTGTGTGTGTGTTTGTGTGTGTGTTTGTGTGTGTGTTTGTGTGTGTTTGTGTGTCGTTTTGTTTTAGGTTCAGCCATCAATTCCTTACCTTATTAGCCACATTAGCGACAGATTCCAGAGTGTCACACACATACACATTACTCCTCTCCTTAACAGACAGATCCTCAAACCCATCAACGTCTTCTAGCTTCACTCTTCCTCCTTCATTCACCACACCCTCCTCCTCCTCCTCCTCCTTCTTCTCCTCCTCCTCCTTATCCTGTGCCTCCATGGGGGTCTTGAGGGCAGGGGGATCAGCGTCCTTCCTCCCCTGTGCCTCTGCGTCAACTGCCTTGATCCCACTCTCCTTCAGACAACTCTCCAGGAGGTCTAAGCCATCCTCTGTTAAAGTTAAGGTGAGTTAAAATGATGATATTTTTTAAGGAAAGTTAAAATAATTGGAATATCTTTTTAACCCACCGTCCTCTGTTAAAATTAAGGAGTTAGAATCCATCTTTTGGAGAGTTAGAATAATATTTTTTAAGGAGAGTTAAAATAATTAGAATATCTTTTTAACCCACCGTCCTGTGTCAAAGTTAAGGAGAGTTAGAATGATACTTTTGGAGAGTTAGAATAATATTTTTCAAGGAGAGTTAAAATAATTAGAATATATTTTTAACCCCTTGAGACCCAGAACGTAATTTCCATTGTAAGTTAAGGATAGTTAGAATGATTATTTTTTTGGAGGGTTAAAATAATATGTTTTAAGGAGAGTTAAAATAATTAGAATATCTTTTTAACCCCTTGAGGCCCAGAACGTAATTTCCATTGTAATTTGGGTACCATTAAACGATTTTTAGTGAATATAAGCAATATTTTAGAGATATGACCTGTTTAGTATCCTTGTCGACTAACTAATTTGGTATATTCAGTTACTTATCTTAATTTTATGGCTCGACAACACACAATTTTTTATAGCCAAGGAAAGATCTGGGCGTGAAGGGGTTAAGAAATAGGAAAAAATGTATCTACTCATATATAAAAATCTTTACAATAACTAACTGAACTACAGTGGGTGGAGTAAAGAGTAAGAGTAAAGAGTAAGAGTAAGGGTAAGAGTAAACCTATACTTTACCTTACCTTAAATAACCTCACAAAAAAAATATATAACTTAATAAAAAATAAATAAAAAAAATAAAAAACATAAACCTTACCTTTCTCCTCCCCATCAGCACCTGTGTTGTTTTCAGGTGTGGGGGCGACAGGTGTGGGGTCTTCAGGGCAGGTGTGGGGTGTGGGGGGCTTCGAACTCTCCTCTACCGGGTCGGGGGGTAAGTTGGGGTCCCCTTCAATTATTGGGGAAGCAGGGGGTGGGAGGGGGTGCTTCCTGGGGCGCCCACGACGTTTTTTGACTGTCAGGGGTGTTGTGGTGGTGATGGTGGGGGTGGTGGTGGTGGGGGTGGTGGGGGTGGTGGTGGGGGTGAAGTGGGGTTGGGCTGGAAAAGATAATGATTATGGTAACTATAAAGGTATAACTATAGTCTATTTTTTTTAACGAGGTAAAAAAATCCTGCCCCCTTGCTGCTTACTGTCTGATATTTGATGCCAGGAGAAGGGAATACTATGCTTCTTCTTAATTTCAGCTGTATTTTATCATAGTTAACCATATTATCAGGTAAACACAGGCATCATTTTAAGCATGAGACCTTAAGATAGAATATAATTTTTGCCTTGTTAAAAAAAATAGACTATATATCATAACTTTCATATTTTTTTTTCATTAACACAATCGTACTCATAATCCACATCAGTACCTTGCTCCACCTGCCTCTCCGCCTCCTCTCCCTCCACTTCATCGCCGCCATAGCCATACTCCGCCAGTTGTCGGTAATCCACCCTCTTGGTGTTGCGACGACCTGAAACACACATAAGAACATAAAAAAATAAGGAAGCTACAAGAGATCAATGTAGTTCCTATATGCACTAAACACAGCCAAAGCAACACTCTTAACCCCTTGAGACCCAGAACGTAATTTCCATTGTAATCAGCTACCATTAGACAATTTTAATGAATATAAGCAGTATTCTATGGATATGACCTGTTTAGTATCCTTGACCAATAGCTAATTTGGTATATTAAGTTATTTTTTGTTATTTCATGGCTAACAACAGATGATTTTACATAGCAAAAGAAAGATCTGGGTGTGAAGGAGTTAACAGTTTATGGTAATAGAAATATTAACAGCCTGGAACACAAACTCATCTACCAAGTAAGGGAAAACTCATCTACCAAGTAAGGGAAAAGTCATCTACCAAGTAAGGGAAAACTCATCTACCAAGTAAGGGAAAACTCATCTACCAAGTAAGGGAAAACTCATCTACCAAGTAAGGGAAAACTCATCTACCAAGTAAGGGAAAACTCATCTACCAAGTAAGGGAAAACTCATCTACCAAGTAAGGGAAAACTCATCTACCAAGTAAGGGAAAACTCATCTACCAAGTAAGGGAAAACTCATCTACCACGGCCAACCTCTTCGGAAATAAGTATAGATTAAACATTAAAAAAAAAAAAGTTGAATAAATGATGAGAAAGTTTTCACATACACATACACACAAGACGTCTTACATATTATCAACACTGGCTTGATATATAAACAACTCACATATATATGGATAAAGGGATTCAATAAAGGAGAGGTAGGAAAAGTTCTTACGACTAATAACCAGGGTAGAACAAGAAGTAACGGATTTAAGCTGGAAAAGCGTAATTTAAAAAAGAAACGGAAAAACTGGTTCACAAATAGGGTGGTAAATGATTGGAATGGACTCAGTAGACAGGTAGTTAGTGCAGAGTCATTAGAGAGCTTTAAAGGGAGGCTAAATAAATTCATGGATGGGGATGAAAGGTGGATGTAGGTAATGTTAAGTAACAGGAACTACCACGTGTAGGTCTCACGGCCTCTTGTAGCTTCCATATTTTCTTATGTAACTCACCAGATGTAATAATATCCTGTACAGACACGTTTTTGCTTCTTCCTCTTCCCTTGTGGTTGTTCCTTCCCTGTTCTCCTGTCTCTATCCCCTGCGTCTCCCCTGCAGTAGTCTCCTGCCGCAGGGGGGTGACTGGGGCTCTGCTATCCGGTACCTGGAGAGAGATAAAAACATTACGTAAGATCATAAGAACATCAGAAAATAAGGAAGCTACAAGAGATCATGAGACCTACAAGTGGTAGTTCCTGTATGTATTAAAAAGAGATGGAACCTACATCTTAGAACATAAGAACATAAGAAAATAAGGAAGCTACAAGAGGCTGGGAGACCTACACGTGGTAGTTCCTGTTACTTAATACTACCTACATCCACCTTTCATCCCCATCCATGAATTTATCCAGCCTCCCTTTAAAGCTCCCTAATGACTCCGCACTAACTACCTGTCTACTGAGTCCATTCCAATCATTTACCACCCTATTTGTGAACCATTTTTTCCCTATTTCTTTAAATCTGCACTTTTCCAGCTTGAATCCGTTACTTCTTGTTCGCCCTGGTTATTAACGTAAGATCATAAGAAAGTTAAAGACCTACACGAGTTTGTTCCTGTAATACACATAAGAACATAAGAAAATAAGGAAGCTACAAGAGGTCGCGAGGCCTACACGTGGTAGTTCCTGTTACTGGAGAGAGATAAAACACGACACGGCAGCACGTTAACTCCTTCACGCCCAGATCTTTCCTTTGCTATATATAATCATCTGTTGTTAGCCATAAAACTACAAAAAGTAACGTAATATACCAAATTAGTTAGTGGACAAGGATACTAAACAGGTCATATCTATAAAACATTGCTCATATTCACTAAAAATCGTCTAATGGTGGTCAAATTACAATGGAAATTACGTTCTGGGCCTCAAGGGGTTAAAATGAAAACACTAATAGACCCAAAACGATACATAAAAAACAAGACGGTACCAAAAAAAAATATGTAAAAGCGTCAAAAAACTGGAAAAACATATATTTACGTACAAAAAAAAGACTGAAGCCTGAAAAAATACATAGACTGACCGTAAGGGAGTCATTGGAGGGAGTAGATCTTCTGTAGGAGGGGGAGGGGGCGGTGGCGGTCCCCCTCCCCCTCCCCCTCCCCCTCCCTCTTCCACATAGCGGCGGGACGGACACCTGAAACACATCAGAAATAAATAGAAATAAGAGATTCTGAAAAATAATTAATTCTAAAAATCAAACAATTATAAAAGATCATGATATACTCAGCAGAAAAATACTTATGAAAGATTATGATATTACCTACTCAGCAGAAAAATAATTATGAAAGATTATGATATTACCTACTCAGCAGAAAAATACTTATGAAAGATTATGATATTACCTACTCAGCAGAAAAATACTTATGAAAGATTATGATATTACCTACTCAGCAGAAAAATACTTATGAAAGATTATGATATTACCTACTCAGCAGAAAAATACTTATGAAAGATTATGATATTACCTACTCAGCAGAAAAATACTTATGAAAGATTATACATGTTATCCTATCTATAAAAAGATGAACTAGGTACTGAGCCCTTATGTCCCCACCTTCTGGGACAGCTTCTGAAGGGCTTGCAGGCGCACATGATTGGGCAGAGTCTCAAGCTTGGCGAGGAGGCTGTCAATCTGTTGAAGGGCACCAGGAATGAATACAATGGCTTGCAATGCTGCACTGACGCCCTCAGGAAGGGCTCCCCGTGTTTGTGCATTCAGGGTAAATACCACCAGGTTATGTTAGGGCAGGTTTGGTAACGTCTAGGTTAGGTTAGTGATCTAGAGGGGGGTCAGTTTGGTCAGGTTATCCATGTATCGTATTAAACTGCTAAATTATCAAAATGTAATGCTGTAAATCTGTGACTTTCGCCTCCCACCCAAACACCCCGCCTTCCCACCACTCCCCCAGGGCAGGGGGCACCTCTCCCCCACTTTATAATTACGTTTTAGGGGTATCTGAAGGGATCTGTGGTCTGGAGAAAAAATTTATATTAATAAGGGCGGGAAAGGACTCTAGAATGTTACCCTCTATAACCACTGCCGTATCTCTACCTAGGTAGACTCGCAACCAGAATACGGCCGCCGTATTTATAACTGCGGCGTTTGATTAAGGGTACAGGTCCGTATCTCTAGCCATCCCGCATTAGCTAAACAATTACCAGATTATGGAAAAAACTCAAAATAAAGAAAAAGAAAAAAAAATCTTAAAAAGCGATATTTAGAGCCGAGAATTTAGACATTTACACCCTTATAACATTAATTACTGACTGTACCCTCTATAACATCCTAAATAATGCAAGATGAGGTGCAATACTGAACCAGACCACCAATAATTCATCATGTATTACAGAGGGTCAAGGGACGTCCTCCTCTCGTGACCTCAAAACACAAAGATGAAAAAGCCTGCAGTACAAAAGTCACCATGCAATTATCTCCTTATTTATACATCTCCTAGCCTTTTATCCTGATTCAACTTATGTCCTACCTCATTTAGAATATTATCCTGGTCTGCAGCCATCCTCAGGTGTCATTAAGGGGCATTTTATCACGTAAACACAGTAATGAAACGCCTCTTCTAGCAAATGGCGACGTTGTTGTGATTGCCAGGCACACTTCGGCTCCTGTTTTATCTTATTTCTTGTTTATTCATTCCTTTTATCACTCTTTGCATGTGATTTCCTTTAGATAGTAGTTATATTTTTATTGCAGATATTTTGATTGAGTAAAATAAATAGGTTGGTAATGATGGTTTCGGCGCAGGAGTTACCCGCAAGTTTAAAAATGTACTTTAAAATGTACTTTAAATATGTACTTTAAAAATGTACTTTAAAAATGTACTTTAAAATGTACTTTAATATGTACTTTAAAAATGTACTTTAAAATGTACTTTAAAAATGTACTTTAGAAATTTACTTTTAAAATGTACTTTTAAAATGTACTTAAAAATTTACTTTTAAAATGTACTTTAAAAATGTACTAAAAAATGTATTTAAAAATGTACTTTAAAATGTACTTTAAAAATGTACTGAAAATGTCTCCCATTGGTATGTAGAACCTATCCCATTCTCTTCTATGCTAGGGCTGAAAAATAAACATAAGGAAACTTGTCTATTCCTGTTACATGGGAGGGGAAAAAAAAAAAAAAAAAAAAAAAAAAAAAAAAAAAAAAAAAAAAAAAAAAAAATATATATATATATATGCGTATTTTGTAGTGTCCTTCTGGAGTAAAATTATACTTATTTAAGCTCCGCCCCTGCTTGCCATCACAAAATACGATTGTAGCGCTGCCAAAGCTCTTTCTTGATGTTGCCGAGAGTAAAAGTGTCGTACACTTCATTACCTCTTGCAGAGGCTCAAGGAATATCGTTAAGGTTGACATTATTGAAGGCACAGCAAAGAGTAGTAGCGTGATTGTCTGTATTACACATCGATATCTAATTGTTTTGAGCTCTTAGAATGGCCTAGCATTGTTTTCTAACTCTATAGATGGACTTGATATTAAACTGAAATGTTTAGGGCGCTATGAAACTGTTATTTGAATATCTATTTGCTACACAGCCATTTCACGATGTGCGTCGAGGATGTTTAATGCTTTCATGGACCTGTACGTATGTAGGCTACGTGTACCTACATCTACGTTTCACGAATTATTCTTTGCCTAAACCTAGATGAATGCTGGTTGTGATTCATCCTCCAGTGCATCTCCCCCGTTTAACATCCATGGGCGGGTGTTGTGGTGGGCGGGGTGTGTGATGGACGTGTGGTGGGTGGGTGTGTGGTGGGCGGATGTATGATGGGCGTGTGGTGGGTGGGGTGTGTGGTGGGCGGATGGGTGTGGGGTGTGTGGTGGGTGGGTGTGTGGTGGGCGGATGTGTGATGGTCGTGTGGTGGGTGGGTGTGTGGTGGGCGGATGGGTGATGGGCGTGTGGTGGGTGGGTGTGTGGTGGGCGGATGGGTGATGGGCGTGTGGTGGGTGGGTGTGTGATGGGTGTGTGGTGGGCGGGTGGTGGTGGGCGGGTGGGTGCCTGGGTGGTGGTGGGTGTGTGGTGGCCCGTGGGTAGGCTAGAGACCTCCTTACCGTGTTGGCGCTGAATCAGACTGATGAAATGTTCGTATTCGTGCCCTGCGATAGGTTCTCTAAAAGGCTTTCTTTTTGTGTGATATAACATATATACCAAATTTATACATTTCTACTGCAAATGTAATATCACTCATGAATATATTTAAGTATTTGACTATACTATAGCAATAATACACCAGTTTTGGTGCTAAGCCAGCAAGCATCAACGAAGATTCGGACACATTGAAAAATTCGAGGGATTGGGAAATTTGTTCCCAGACGTCGCTGGAGAATTTTAATATATGTGACTTTACCTGTTAAGAGTCACCTACTTACTCCTTATACTCCTTACCTACTATTAATTAAATACAGTATCCTTTGCATGTCGTGCGCATGTAATGAATGTTGAATTGGATGAGAATTAAAGGAAAAGAGAAACATTTACGGGAGGAGTTTTGATAAGATTTCTCATGCGCGCGATCTGATTGGCCAGGCTCTTGAAAGCACCACCACACCACGACTGTATAATTTTACAGGAAAAGAGTAAAATAAGTGTATCTGCTCAGTTTTCTATGCACGCAAAAGAGTAAAAAATAAGTGGGCGGAGCTTAAATAAGTAAAATTTACTTCCAAGGGCATGGACAAAATACGCCTATATATATATATATATTATATATATATTATATATATATATATATATATATATATATATATATATTAGGTCAGTTAAATGTTTGAGTTATAATGAATGTTTATCAAGGACCATATACAAAAGTCTCTATGTTTTACTTCTCTAGTAGACTTCTTCTTCTAGTATAGTATATTCTACCGTAAATAACAAAGTCGCCAGAACAACTTTTTTTTCTGTTTACAGACGTGTGGTGGCGTTAATAGTTACATTTCTACATCCATGATTTCAGGAAAGTTAGAAGGGGCTATCTGGAGAGTCTGTGTCATTTTGTGTCTTCATCTGTGTCATATTAGGGTTATAAATGAACAAATGACAAAAATATCTACAAAGTGACTACCAACAGTAGAGTCGCCATCTAGTGTTTATTTACTGAGTGTCGTACCGCTGTCGTCGTCGCCCGAAAAAAAAACGCGTAGTGAAATTTGAAACAGTCTATACTTGCAGATACAAAGCATAAAACAATGCTGAAACAGGGTAGATTATACAGTCATGATATAAACTACTGTGTATCATCTTCAGTGGCACATAAAAATCAGTAGTAATGCTATCATTCGTAATATATGGCGCCTGGCGACATCACTGCAGGTGGCGACTTGACTGTTATCTACGGTAGTATACATGAAGAACTAAAAATATATGTACCTGTACCGTAGATAACACTATAGTCGCCAGTCACTCGCCACTGCACTAATGTCGCCAGGCACAATATATCACAAATTTTAGCATCATTACAGACTTTTATGTGCCACTGAAGAGACATGCACAGTAGTTTATATCATGTACATCACACTACATGTCTTCAGTGGCACATAAAAGTCTGTAGTGATGCTATAATTCGTAATATATTGTACCTGGCGACATTAGTGCAGTGGCGAGTGACTGGCGACTATAGTTTTATCTACGGTAAGACACTAAAATTAATTTCTGGACAAGTGATAATAATGAAAAAGTTAAAGAAAGTTATGATGCAATAATAATGGAAGGTTGAGATGACGCAAAACTGATATTAACCCCTTAAGAACATAAGAACATAAGAAAATAAGGAAGCTACAAGAGGCCGCGAGGCCTACACGTGGTAGTTCCTGTCACCTAACACTATCTACATCCACCTTTCATCCCCATCCATGAACCTATCCAGCTCCCCTTTAAAGCTCCCTAATGACTCCGCACTAACTACCTGTCTACTGAGACCATTCCACTCATTCACCACCCTATTTGTGAACCAGTTTTTCCCTATTTCCTTTCTAAATCTACGCTTTTCCAGCTTGAATCCGTTACTTCTTGTTCTACCCTGGTTAAAAGCCGTAAGAACTTTTCCTACCTCTCCTTTATTAAATCCCTTTATCCACTTAAAAACTTCTATCAGATCGCCCCTTACTCTGCGTCTCTCGAGTGAGTGTAATTTTAATAACTTCAATCTCCTCTCATAACTAAAGTTACGCATCCCTTGTATAATTTTGGTCATCCTTCTCTGCACTTTTTCTAACAACACTATATCCATCCTGTAATATGGAGACCAAAACTGAACTGCATAGTCTAGGTGAGGCCTGACTAGAGCCAGATAAAGCTTTAGAATAACTTCCGCACTTCTACTTTTAACACTTCTGGTAATGAATCCTAATACTCTATTAGCTCTATTTCTGGCCTCAATACATTGTTTCCTAGGTCGGAGGTCTGGGCTCACCCTCACTCCAAGATCTTTTTCACCTTCTGATCTTTTCAGCGATACATTGCTTATGGTGTATCTATTACCAGGGTTTTTTCTACCAACATTCATAACGCTACATTTATCAATATTAAATTCCATCTGCCATCTGACTGCCCACTCGTTAAGTTTATCTAAGTCTCCCTGCAATATGTTTACGTCAGACTGTGATCCAATAATCCTACCTAACTTAGTATCATCAGCAAACTTGCTGATATCACTGCTAATCCCACTATCCAAGTCGTTGATGTAAATCAAAAATAGTAATGGGCCCAAAACAGACCCTTGTGGAACTCCACTTGTCACCAGTCCCCATTCAGATTTGGAACCATTAATTGTAACCCTTTGTTGCCTATTACTTAGCCAAGCTCTGATCCAATGAAGAACCTTCCCATCTATACCATGAGCCCTAACCTTATTTAAGAGTCGCTCGTGTGGTACTTTGTCAAATGCCTTACTAAAGTCCAGATATATTATATCATAATCCTTATCATTATCTGCCGTCTCATAAACTTTCCTATAAAAACTCAATAAATTGGTGAGACATGACCTACCCTTGGTGAATCCATGTTGTGAATCATTGATCAAACTATGTTTATCTAAGTGCTCTCTAATGTTTTTTGCAATAATAGATTCCAATAATTTACCCACCACTGATGTTAGACTTACGGGTCGATAATTTGACTTTAGTCCTCTGTCTCCCTTCTTAAATATGGGAACAACATTTCCTTTCCTCCACAATAATTCTGGGCCCTTGAGGCCCAGAACGTATTTTCCATTGTAATTTGGGTACCATTAGACGATTTGTAGTGAATATAAGCAATATTCTATAGATATGACCTGTTTAGTATCCTTGTCCACTAGTTAATTTGGTATATTCAGTGACTTTTCGTAATTTTATGGCTAACAATAGACGATTATTTATAGCAAAGGAAAGATCTGGGCGTGAAGGGGTTAACTGAACAAAAGTAATAACAGGGAGGATGAAATAAATGACGGAATTATCATTAATAAATAAAGAGAGTTCTGCGTCAAAACCATATTCATAATTCTGCATCAATTCTGCATCAAAATAAAAAAACACTTATTTCCCGCATCTCATAAATGGCTCGTAAACTCAAAACAAAAAAGAGAATACATCATGAAAAAATATACCTATAAATATGTATAAAATTAGTCATAACATTATACATTTTTCTGTCATTTTCCTCTTCAAACAGAACTCAGAAGCTTTAACCCCTTGAGACCCAGAGCGTAATTTCCATTGTATCATAACTACCATTAAACAATTTTTAGTGAATACGAGCAATATTTTAGAGATATGACCCGTTTAGTATCCTTGTCGACTAAATAATTTGGTAGATTCAGTTACTTTTCGCAATTTTATGGCTCGACTACATACATTTTACAACATTTTTTTTATAGCAAAGTTAAGATCTGGGTGTGACATTTTTTTTATAGCAAAGTTAAGATCTGGGTGTGACATTTTTTTATAGCAAGTTAGATCTGGGTGTGACATTTTTTATAGCAAAGTTAAGATCTGGTGTGACATTTTTTTTATAGCAAAGTTAAGATCTGGGTGTGACATTTTTTTTATAGCAAAGTTAAGATCTGGGTGTGACATTTTTTTTATAGCAAAGTTAAGATCTGGGTGTGACATTTTTTTTATAGCAAAGTTAAGATCTGGGTGTGACATTTTTTTTATAGCAAAGTTAAGATCTGGGTGTGAAGGGGTTAACACATTTTTTCCCGTCAATATATCTATTTACACATTAACAAAGGTAGTGTGAGGACCAACAGGCAGTACATTTTTTAAGCAAATTTTTCTGGGCGACATTCTTGGATATCCAGAAAGGTAGTAGCCTATCTGTTAAATCTAGCTTCTGGATACATCATCTTCCCTCTTTTGTACGTTATGTATAATAAGATCATAATTATGCAGTAATATGATGCACTTCTGAATCTAGCATACAGATACGATGAACCATTGTATCCAGGAAGGATTCTATGAATAAATATCTTGTCGCCCAGTAGCTGAAAATTGTTCTTACTGGGCGACAGTTTTTCATCACTGGGAGACATTTTAGTCGCCCAGTTGTGATGTTAAAAAATGCACTGCCAACAGGTGTACTATGCCAGGTGATAACAGTGACAGGTGTGGTGAATTGGATGAGCTTATAGTCTATTTTTTTAAACAAGGTGAAAAATCCTGACCCCTTGCTGCTTACAAACTGATATTTGATGCCAGGCGAAGGGAATACTAGGGTTCTTCTTAATTGTCAGCTGTATTTTATCATAGTTAACCCTGTTATCAGGTAAACAGAGGCATAACTTTAAGCATGAGACCTTAAAATAGAATGGAATTTTCACCTTTAAAAAAAAAGACTATACGACACATAGTTTATCATTATTCCCTTTGTTCATTGTGCTGTCATTGTACTAGATTGTCTTCCTTTGCAACACTGTGCATTCTCAGCGTTTGTAGCACTGTTCAATGAGATCTATTAGTATAAACCACACACACACACACACACACACACACACACACACACACACACACCCCTGGGTAATCTGTAGTGTAGTGGGTTCCTGGGTTCGATCCCCGGGTAGAGCGGAGAAAGATGGGCGATCTCCTTAAAACCCGAGCCCCTGTCCGCCCAGCAGTGAATAGATCGGCTACTCGTGTAAACAACTGGCTTTTTCCTACACTATACGGCGTAGGAAATACGTATACGGTTAATACGGTTACGGGAAATACGTATACGGTTAATACGGTTACGGGAAATACGTCGGAAATAGTATACGGTTTTCCTACACTACGCTATATGGAGAGATGGTTGGATGGGGGAAAAAAAAACGGAAAAAAAAAACATGTACGTATGAATATCTCGGGTGACGGACGGGTGGCGGGTGACTTATCTACATCCATCAACATCAACATCAGCAACAGTAGCAGTAGCAACAGCAGCAGTAGCACTAATCCAGACCAGGTGTAGCTTGAGCATCTTGCAGCGGCCGTCCTTCTTCAAACACAACTTAGATGCTGGGAAAAAAGACAAAGAATATAACATCAGAACATGTTGTAATTTGCTTCACTACTACTTCACCCCTTCACGCCCAGATCTTTCCTTGGCTAAAAAAAATTGTATGTTGTCGAGCCATAAAATAACGAAAAGTAACTGAATACAGCCAAATTCCCAACATCCGACCTCCAAACATCCGACTTGTCCAAACAACCGACTTTTTTCACCACCACATTGTGTCTTGTTTTGGCCATTTATTTATTTATTATTATTATTATTATTATTATTATTATTATTATTATTATTTATTTATTTATTTATTTATTTATTTATTTATTTATTTATTTATTTATTTTTTTATTTATTTTTTTTTATTTTTTTTTAACATTGATTTGTGGCTTTATTTATGCATGAATTTTACTTCCGCGTCTACCACTGGATCGGCCTTCAAGAGCTGCATCTTTTATGTTCTATACCATTTTGTCCTTACGTTTATGGTTACTGTGATATCCGAACATCCGACTATTCCAATTATCCGACCTACCTTCGGTCTCCCCAAGGTCGGATAATTAATACTTAGCTGTATGCCAAATTAGTTAGTGGGCAAGGATACTAAACAGGTCATAGCTATAAAATATTGCTTATATTCACTAAATTCCGTCTAATGGTACCCAAATTACAATAGAAATTACGTTCTGGGTCTCAAATGGTAAGTTCATTTACTCCTGCTTGTATAATTATGGGGTTTTTTTTACTGTAGCTTATGCCTTCGGGTGAAAATAAAATTATCATTATTATCAGTAGCACAGGTTGAAATTCCCAAACTCGGCATCCCAAGACTCAGCAACACCCAAAACTCGGCTATGGTTCCGGATTTTCCAAAACACGGCAGAACACCCAAAACCCGGCGCGTAGTTGCCGGGTCGGCCGCTGGGTGCCACCACACTAGGCCGCTTGGTTTGTCCCGCCGATTTGTTTGTTGTTATTGTTCAGTGGTGTTGTGACTGTAGAGTTGTGTACACTGTTATTTTGTGTACTTCTACAGGTCTGTTATTGGTATTATGGCTCCCAAACGTCCAGGAACACCTACTGGTGGAAGTGAAAAGAAAAGGCTGATTTTCATGCTTTTTTCCCCTTAATATATCTACGTTCTAAAAGTCGGAAAATTCCATTACTCGGCTCGGCGCTGGTCCCGAGGTTGCCGAGTTTGGGAACTTCAACCTGTAGTAGTAGTATTATTACCTCTGTGGCTTTGTACGGTAACTTTGGGCTTGAGGCGGTATGCATTCCCTTCCTGGCCACTCATCACCTTCAACATTCCACAACCTTCCATCACAAACACCGTCTGAAATAGAGAGGAAAACAACACTATATAATGTGTAGGTTTTCATGCATGTCCTAAGCATCATATAAGACTATAGCACAAGAAATTATATAGTACAGTCGACCCTCAATTTAATGGACCTCGGATTTAACAGACTCCATTCGCTACAGGACAAGCAGGCTAATCCATTCAAAAAGTCCGCTGCTTGAAGAATGTGTCTGTTAGGTCAGAGCTTAAATGCAAAATGTGTCTGTTAGGTCAGAGCTTCAATGCAAAATGTGTCTGTTAGGTCAGAGCTTAAATGCAAAATGTGTCTGTTAGGTCAGAGCTTCAATGCAAAATGTGTCTGTTAGGTCAGAGCTTCAATGCAAAATGTGTCTGTTAGGTCAGAGCTTAAATGCAAAATGTATCTGTTAGGTCAGAGCTTAAATGCAAAATGTGTCTGTTAGGTCAGAGCTTAAATGCAAAATGTGTCTGTTAGGTCAGAGCTTAAATGCAAAATGTGTCTGTTAGGTCAGAGCTTAAATGCAAAATGTGTCTGTTAGGTCAGAGCTTAAATGTAAAATGTGTCTATTAGGTCAGAGCTTAAATGCAAAATGTGTCTGTTAGGTCAGAGCTTAAATGCAAAATGTGTCTGTTAGGTCAGAGCTTAAATGCAAAATGTGTCTGTTAGGTCAGAGCTTATATGTAAGATGTGTCCGAGCAGTGTAGGTATTCTTGCCAAATCCAGCATGTAGCGCCCGTCACTCACTGTCTCCCTCCCAACCTAGCTACTCTGTCTGGTTGTGTTTGTGATTATTAATTTTATATCACAATTTTTTTTTTAGATAAAGGTTAGGTTAGGTTAGGTATAGGTTAGATTAGGTCACACACATACACATACCAATTTCCTGGAGCTGTTGTTTAGGTTAGGTTAGGTTAGGTTAGGTTAGGTAAGGTTAGGTTAGGTAAGGTAAGGTAAGGTAAGGTAAGGTAAGGTTAGGTAAGGTAAGGTAAGGTAAGGTAAGGTTAGGTTAGGTTAGGTTAGGTTAGGTTAGGTTAGGTATAGGTATAGGTTAGGTTAGGTAAGGTTAGGTAAGGTTAGGTAAGGTAAGGTAAGGTAAGGTAAGGTTAGGTTTGGTATAGGTTTGGTAATGTAATGTAATGTAATGTAAGGTAAGGTATAGGTTAGGTAAAGGTTAGGTTAGGTATAGGTTAGGTATAGGTTTGGTAATGTAAGGTAAGGTAAGGTTAGGTATAGATATAAATTAGGTTAGGTTAGGTATAGGTTAGGTTAGGTCACAAACACACACATACCAATTTCCGAGAGCTGTTCCACATAATCTCCCCGCGCTCCAGGAACAGATAAGTGACGAAGATGTTCCTCTCATGGTCCTGGATGCCGTGCCCCACATAACACCGGTAGTTCTTCTTCTCCAGCACCACAAACTGCAGGTCCGAGAACCGCACCACTCCCGCCACCTTCAAGGTCTTGCCTATGAAGGATAAATACGAGGATTAATAATAAACTAATATTAATAACAATGAATAAGGATTAAGTATTGCAAAGAACAGTACTTAAAAACAATGACAATAACATAGAAAAATAAAATAATGATAATCTTGGAAAATAAATGTTATATAATTGATAAGTAGTAAGATAGATAGATAGATAGATAGATAATAAGATAGATAGTAAAGATAGATAGATAGAAAGATAATAAGACAGAGTAGTAAGTAAAGGAAAACAATATAGCAACTCAAAACTATTTACAACATAAAGCTTTCAAACAACAACAGCCTCACAAGCCTCAAAATTATGAAAAATAACTGAATATACCAAATTACCTAGTCGACAAGGATACTAAACAGGTCATATCTATTCAAATATTGCTTATACTCATCAAAATTGTCTAATGGTACCCAAATTACAATGGAAATTACGTTGTGGGCCTCAAGGGGTTAAATACACAGAGATCAAAATAACAGACAGCCTCCCTACCTCCCACTCGGATCTCGGTATCCCTGATCTTCTCCTCCTCCTCCGCTTGCTCATTGAAGAAGTTATGACTCGGGGAGAACAGCTTCCGTTTCAAGGGCGACCTGTACATCCTGGTGTTGGGAGACCAGGACGAGAGCAGGTTCTTTGCCTTCCCCCGCTGACCACCCAGGCACGGACTCAGCGCCGGGTAACTTCTAACTTTACTTAGCTTGGGTTTGAGTGGCATTTTAGGGGACTTCCGAGTTTTGCCTTTACCGGGAGAGGTCACAGCAGATTCCCCGGCCTTGTTTCCGAGGGTCAGTGTTCCCGGTGCAGGCCTGAGGAGGTCTTCGCGGAGGGAGAAGCCGTGACCGGAAGCGCCGAAGGTACTGCAGTCCACCACGGTTGTCTGGATCTGCAAGGTGGAGTCCTGCTTCTTGTGGATCACCCGCACCTCCCCGTTATCCTGCCGCTCCACCTCCACCTTCTCAAAGTTCCAGAATTCTAGTCGTTTCGTGCGTACTCGTGAGGATTGGCGCTGGTTCGAGACAGCTGTGGGATGGCGTGTGTGTGTGAGGGATAAAATTTGGTTGATGTGTGTGTGTGTGTGTGTAACAGTGTGAGGTGTAAAATTAGGTGTGTGTGTGTGTGAGTGTGTAGCTATAGGGTAGGGTATTGTGGAGTTAAAGTCTAAGGCAATGTGGTGTTGTGTGTGTGAGGTTATGAGGTACAAAATGAGGTGTGTGTGTGTGTGTAACAGTGTAATATATCAAGTTCTATGAGGTTATAAATAGCACCTATAGGGTATTATTTAGCTAAAGTCTAAGGCAATACGGTGTTATTCATGTACAGTTTTTGGGGTTAGGTTAAAGTTACCTCTGAATGAATAAAAAGAACTAAAAGAAAAAGTGATGAATAAAAAGAACTAAAAGAAAAAGTGATGACTAAAAAGAACTAAAAGAAAAAGTGATGAATAAAAAGACTAAATAAAAAGTGATGAATAAAAAGAACTAAAAGAGAAAGTGATGAATAAAAAGAACTAAAAGAGAAAGTGATGAATAAAAAGAACTAAAAGAAAAAGTGATGAATAAAAAGAACTAAAAGAAAGTGATGAATAAAAAGAACTAAAAGAGAAAGTGATGAATAAAAAGAACTAAAAGAAAAAGTGATGAATAAAAAGAACTAAAAGAAAAAGTGATGAATAAAAAGAACTAAAATAAAAAGTGATGAATAAAAAGAACTAAAAGAAAAAGTGATGAATAAAAAGACTAAATAAAAAGTGATGACTAAAAAGAACTAAAAGAAAAAGTGATGACTAAAAAGAACTAAAAGAAAAAGTGATGAATAAAAAGAACTAAAAGAAAAAGTGATGAATAAAAAGAACTAAAAGAAAAAGTGATGAATAAAAAGAACTAAAAGAAAAAGTGATGACTAAAAAGAACTAAAAGAAAAAGTGATGACTAAAAAGAACTAAAAGAAAAAGTGATGACTAAAAAGAACTAAAAGAAAAAGTGATGAATAAAAAGAACTAAAAGAAAAAGTGATGAATAAAAAGAACTAAAGGAAAAAGTGATGAATAAAAAGAACTAAAAGAAAAAGTGATGAATAAAAAGAACTAAAAGAAAAAAGTGATGAAAAAAAGAACTAAAAGAAAAAGTGATGAATAAAAAGAACTAAAAGAAAAAGTGATGACTAAAAAGAACTAAAAGAAAAAGTGATGAATAAAAAGAACTAAAAGAGAAAGTGATGAATAAAAAGAACTAAAAGAAAAAGTGATGAATAAAAAGAACTAAAAGAGAAAGTGATGAATAAAAAGAACTAAAAGAAAAAGTGATGAATAAAAAGAACTAAAAGAAAGTGATGAATAAAAAGAACTAAAAGAGAAAGTGATGAATAAAAAGAACTAAAAGAGAAAGTGATGACTAAAAAGAACTAAAGGAAAAAGTGATGAATAAAAAGAACTAAAAGAAAAAGTGATGACTAAAAAGAACTAAAAGAAAAAGTGATGAATAAAAAGACTACATAAAAACAAGATAAAGCAGTGACCTTACCTTGGGTCAGCGTGGCCTCTCGACCTTCTTGGTGATCCTTGCCCTGCTCATGACCTTCAGGCTCTGAGGTCACACTCGCCGGGGGACTTTTCTGCGACCTTTGACCCAATGTGGTACGAGCATCATTACACTCTTGATTCTGTGGTGATTCCTCCTCTGTCTGTTCCTGCCTTACTTCCTCTTTCTCCTGTTGCTGTTGTCTCTGTTCTCTCTCCACCTCTTTCTCCTCTTGCTGTTGTTGTCTCTTCTCTTTCTCTCTCTCCTTTATCTGTTCTCTCTTCTCTGGTTCCTCTTCTTGTTGCTCCTCTTTCTCCTCTCTCTCTTCAGGTATCGTAGTCATACTCGGATCAAGACTCAGGCTACTAACCTTTGATATAGTCGGTAGATGTCTTCTGAGAGGGGGCAGCCTGGGCATTTTAAAGACGGCATTACCAGGAGCATCAATGACCGTGCTGGAGAGGACGTTACGGAAGCTGGGTTGCTCGAGGCCTGTGGTGTCCTTCTCTGTGAGGCTGAGCATGGCCATGTACGAGGACTTGTTGTTGTTGGGTGGTTGTTCCGAGAGGTTGAAGAGGCTGCCGGAAGTGTCTGTAAGTGTAAGGGTGTGTTAGGGTGTGTTAGGGTGTGTTAGGGTGGGTAGGAAGGGAGGAAACAGTGGTGGGGGGAGTATAGGAGGTGTCAAGGTGTGTTATGGTGGTTGGGGAAGGGTGGAAACAGTGGTGGGGGGAGTATAGGAGGTGTCAAGGTGTGTTATGGTGGTTGGGGAAGGGTGGAAATGGGTGAGGAGAGTGTAGGGTAGCTCGGAGTTGAATTTTATGTTTGGTAATGATGCATATAAGGTTAATGGTTAGTAAAATGCAACCTACTGTAAAGAAAGATGGATCCATAGAAAGATAGAAAATATATATCATAGAAAATCATAGTTTTTAGTTTAATTATTGGATGAGGAGACCTTATATCACTATATTTATGGTATTATCTTAAGGAAAAATAATGAACTAGGTCAGAATCATAAGGTTATTCAAGGCAAAGGCACAACAAGAGGTGATTCAGGTTAATTACTAAGTTTTAAAACATACTACATGAGAGGTACAGGTTGAAGTTCCCAAACTCGGCAACCTCGGGACCAACGCCGAGCCGAGTAATGGAATTTTCCGACTTTTAGAACGTAGATATATTAAGGGGGAAAAAAGCATGAAAATCACATACAAAAAATTAAGGTAGTTAGATAATCCCTCCCTACCCCGAAACTAGGTCACTGAGTCCATTATAATGTGGTGAGGGTGACAAAATTATTCTAAAAAGAGGATTGTATACTTCAATATGTAGGAAAAAAGCTATATTTCACCGATAAGAAACCAAGCGGCCTAGTGTGGTGGCACCCAGCGGCCGACCCGGCAACTATGCGCCGGGTTTTGGGTGTTCTGCCGTGTTTTGGAAAATCCGGAACCATAGCAGAGTTTTGGGTGTTGCCGAGTCTTGGGATGCCGAGTTTGGGAACTTCAACCTGTACTACTACCTACTACTACAACCACTACTACTACCTACTACTATAACCACTCACTACCACCTTCACAGCAAACCAAGAGGCGAGAGGCACAAATACGGCAGATGGAAATGGCCTGGGGGTTAAAAAGGAATAGGTTTTAGGGGTTTAAAGGTTTAGGGGTTTGGTTAGGTTAGGTTGGTAAGGAAAGGTATGGTAGGTTAGGTTGGGTAAGGTAAGGAAAGGTAGGAAGGAAAGGTAAGGTAAGGTAAGGAAAGGGTAAGGTTGGGTTTAGGTTAAGGGGGTTGGTTAGGTTAGGTTTTTGGGTTAGGTTTAGGTTAGGTTAGGTAGGAAGGTAGGTAGTAGAGGTAAGGTAAGGTAAGGTAGGTTAGGTTTGGTAAGTTGGTAAGGTAAGGTAGGTTGGTTATTAGGTTATAGGTAGTAAGGTGTAAGGTATAGGTAAGGTGGTAGGTGGATAGGTGTAAGGTATAAGGTTAGGTTGGTTAGTAAGGGTATAGGTTAGGTATAGTATAATTAGGTTTGGTAAGGTAAGGTAGGTAGGTAAAGTAGGTATAGGTTTGGTATGAGTAAGGTAGGTTAGTATAGATATATGTTAGGTTAGGTATAGGTTAGTAGGTCACAAACACGACATACCAATTCCAGAAGCGTATCCCATCAATCTCCCGCGCTCCAGAACAGATAGTGGACGAAAGTTCCCTCATGGTCCTGAGGCGTGCCCAATAAACACGTAGTTATTCTTCTCCAGCACCACAAAGCAGGTCCAGAACCGAAACACGCCGCCACTAGGTCTTGCCTATGAAGGATAAATAAGAGGATAATAATAAACTAATTTTAATAACAAGGGAAATAAGGATTAAGTATTGCAAAGAACAGTACTAAACATGACAATACTAGAAAAATAAAATAATGAACTTGAATAAATGTTATATAATGATAAGTATAGATAGATAAGAATGATGATAATAGATAGATAGAAAGAAGATAGATAAAAGATAATAGACAGAGAGTAGTAAGTAAGTAAAGGAAAGCAATGTAGCAACTCAAAACTATTTACAGCATAAAGCTTTCAAACAACAACAGCCTCACAAGCCTCAAAATTATGAAAAGTAACTGAATATACCAAATTACCTAGTCGACAAGGATACTAAACAGGTCATATCTATTAAAATATTGCTTATATTCATCAAAATTGTCTAATGGTACCCAAATTACAATGGAAATTACGTTGTGGGCCTCAAGGGGTTAAATACAAAGAGATCAAAATAACAGACAGCCTCCCTACCTCCCACTCGGATCTCGGTATCCCTGATCTTCTCCTCCTCCTCCGCTTGCTCATTGAAGAAGTTATGACTCGGGGAGAACAGCTTCCGTTTCAAGGGCGACCTGTACATCCTGGTGTTGGGAGACCAGGACGAGAGCAGGTTCTTTGCCTTCCCCCGCTGACCACCCAGGCACGGACTCAGCGCCGGGTAACTTCTAACTTTACTTAGCTTGGGTTTGAGTGGCATTTTAGGGGACTTCCGAGTTTTGCCTTTACCGGGAGAGGTCACAGCAGATTCCCCGGCCTTGTTTCCGAGGGTCAGTGTTCCCGGTGCAGGCCTGAGGAGGTCTTCGCGGAGGGAGAAGCCGTGACCGGAAGCGCCGAAGGTACTGCAGTCCACCACGGTTGTCTGGATCTGCAAGGTGGAGTCCTGCTTCTTGTGGATCACCCGCACCTCCCCGTTATCCTGCCGCTCCACCTCCACCTTCTCAAAGTTCCAGAATTCTAGTCGTTTCGTGCGTACTCGTGAGGATTGGCGCTGGTTCGAGACAGCTGTGGGATGGCGTGTGTGTGTGAGGGATAAAATTTGGTTGATGTGTGTGTGTGTGTGTGTAACAGTGTGAGGTGTAAAATTAGGTGTGTGTGTGTGTGTGTGTGTGTGTGTGTGTGTGTGTGAGTGTGTAGCTATAGGGTAGGGTATTGTGGAGTTAAAGTCTAAGGCAATGTGGTGTTGTGTGTGTGAGGTTATGAGGTACAAAATGAGGTGTGTGTGTGTGTGTAACAGTGTAATATATCAAGTTCTATGAGGTTATAAATAGCACCTATAGGGTATTATTTAGCTAAAGTCTAAGGCAATACGGTGTTATTCATATACAGTTTTTGGGGTTAGGTTAAAGTTACCTCTGAATGAATAAAAAGAACTAAAAGAAAAAGTGATGACTAAAAAGAACTAAAGGAAAAAAGTGATGAATAAAAAGAACTAAAAGAAAAAGTGATGAATAAAAAGACTAAATAAAGTGATGAATAAAAAGAACTAAAAGAGAAAGTGATGAATAAAAAGAACTAAAAGAGAAAGTGATGAATAAAAAGAACTAAAAGAAAAAGTGATGAATAAAAAGAACTAAAAGAAAAAGTGATGAATAAAAAGAACTAAAAGAAAAAGTGATGAATAAAAAGACTAAATAAAAAGTGATGAATAAAAAGAACTAAAAGAGAAAGTGATGAATAAAAAGAACTAAAAGAAAAAGTGATGAATAAAAAGAAATAAAAGAAAAAGTGATGAATAAAAAGACTAAATAAAAAGTGATGAATAAAAAGACTAAATAAAAAGTGATGAATAAAAAGAAGTAAAAGAAAAAGTGATGAATAAAAAGAACTAAAAGAGAAAGTGATGACTAAAAAGAACTAAAAGAAAAAGTGATGAATAAAAAGAACTAAAAGAAAAAGTGATGAATAAAAAGAACTAAAAGAAAAAGTGATGAATAAAAAGACTAAATAAAAAGTGATGAATAAAAAGACTAAATAAAAAGTGATGAATAAAAAGAACTAAAAGAGAAAGTGATGAATAAAAAGAACTAAAAGAGAAAGTGATGAATAAAAAGAACTAAAAGAAAGTGATGAATAAAAAGACTAAATAAAAAGTGATGAATAAAAAGAACTAAAGGAAAAAGTGATGAATAAAAAGAACTAAAAGAAAAAGTGATGAATAAAAAGAACTAAAAGAAAAAGTGATGAATAAAAAGACTAAATAAAGTGATGAATAAAAAGAACTAAAAGAAAAAGTGATGAATAAAAATAACTAAAAGAAAAAGTGATGAATAAAAAGAACTAAAGGAAAAAGTGATGAATAAAAAGACTAAATAAAAAGTGATGAATAAAGACTAAATAAAAAGTGATGAATAAAAAGAACTAAAAGAAAAAGTGATGAATAAAAAGAACTAAAAGAAAAAGTGATGAATAAAAAGAACTAAATAAAGTGATGAATAAAAAGAACTAAAAGAAAAAGTGATGAATAAAAAGAACTAAAAGAAAAAGTGATGAATAAAAAGACTAAATAAAAAGTGATGAATAAAAAGAAATAAAAGAAAAAGTGATGAATAAAAAGACTAAATAAAGTGATGAATAAAAAGAACTAAAATAAAAAGTGATGAATAAAAAGAACTAAAATAAAAAGTGATGACTAAAAAGAACTAAAAGAGAAAGTGATGAATAAAAAGAACTAAAAGAAAGTGATGAATAAAAAGACTAAATAAAAAGTGATGAATAAAAAGTAAAAGAAAAAGTGATGAATAAAAAGAACTTAAAGAAAAAGTGATGAATAAAAAGAACTAAAAGAAAAAGTGATGACTAAAAAGAACTAAAGGAAAAAGTGATGACTAAAAAGAACTAAAAGAAAAAGTGATGATTAAAAAGAACTAAAGGAAAAAGTGATGACTAAAAAGAACTAAAAGAAAAAGTGATGAATAAAAAGACTACATAAAAACAAGATCAAGCAGTGACCTTACCTTGGGTCAGCGTGGCCTCTTGACCTTCTTGGTGATCCTTGCCCTGCTCATGACCTTCAGGCTCTGAGGTCACACTCGCCGGGGGACTTTTCTGCGACCTTTGACCCAATGTGGTAGGAGCATCATTACACTCTTGATGCTGTGGTGATTCCTCCTCTGTCTGTTCCTGCCTTACTTCCTGTTTCTCCTGTTGTTGTTGTCTCTGTTCTCTCTCCACCTCTTTCTCCTCTTGCTGTTGTTGTCTCTTCTCTTTCTCTCTCTCCTTTATCTGTTCTCTCTTCTCTGCTTCCTCTTCTTGTTGCTCCTCTTTCTCCTCTCTCTCTTCAGGTATCGTAGTCATACTCGGATCAAGACTCAGGCTACTAACCTTTGATATAGTCGGTAGATGTCTTCTGAGAGGGGGCAGCCTGGGCATCTTAAAGACGGCATTACCAGGAGCATCAATGACCGTGCTGGAGAGGACGTTACGGAAGCTGGGTTGCTCGAGGCCTGTGGTGTCCTTCTCTGTGAGGCTGAGCATGGCCATGTACGAGGACTTGTTGTTGTTGGGTGGTTGTTCTGAGAGGTTGAAGAGGCTGCCGGAAGTGTCTGTAAGTGTAAGGGTGTGTTATGGTGGTTGGGGAAGGGTGGAAACAGTGGTGGGGGGAGTATAGGAGCACGTAACGTCCTCTCCAGCACGGTCATTGTAATAACATGCTAAATGAGAAATATGTGTTCCTATATCTCTATTTTGCCAATCATAAAAACACAACATTAAAAAACTTCTATCACTCACTTGTATTATTCTTTCCCGGCATCTCACTGACATCCTTGAGACCATTACTAAGACACACATTACTCTCCTCTCCGGCAATCCCCGTTAACGAGTCCGACTTCTCACTATTAAACCCCAGAACATTCTCTCTAGGTCTCTGTAGTTTACTTTTCCGCCTCTGTCCTGCCTTAGGGGAACGCACGACACCTTCACTAAGCGTGGAGTAGCCTTCATCGCCGCCCGAACACTCAGATAGTTTTAGTTTCTTAGTTACTCTCAGGGACCCAGATTCTTCCTTAGTCCCTAGTTTTAGTTTCTTAGACACTCTCAGGGCACCAGATTCTTCCCTAGTCCCTGTATGTCCCTGATCCGCACTCCTCTTCCCTCTCCCCCTCCCTAGATAGCTTGGTAAGTCTCCAACCACTGTGTGAGTTTCAGGGTCATTTTGTGATTCACTGCCTTGTTTCTGTTTCTGTTTTGTCAGGTAAGTTCCATTTTCCTGTTTCCCTCCTCCAGGTTTTAATGTATAAGTTCCATTTTCCTGTTTCCCTCCTCCAGGTTTTAATGTATAAGTTCCATTTTCCTTTGACTTCACTTTAGTAGTAGCGGAACCCCTTTGGTATTTTCGGGAGAGGGGTTCAAAGATGGAGTTTCGGGTCAGCTCAAACTCGTTGTAGCTGACGGTCTCGCCGCTGAGGTCTTCCGGCTTCTCAAAGTTCCAGAAGTCTACCGGACGGACCCGCCGGCGCCCCGACCGCCGGGTGTCTTGCGGTGCCTCCATCAGGGCGGCAACGGCTGGGCTCTCATGACATTATTCTGTAGGAAGGGAGAAAGATAAATAAACATATATGAATAACACACACACACACACTATGATTCTAGAGTATGAACATAAGAACATAAGAACATAAGAAAATAAGGAAGCTACAAGAGGCCGTGAGACCTACACGAGGTAGTTCCTGTTACTTAACTCTACCTATATCCACCTCTCTTCCCCATCCATGAATTTATCCAGACTCCTTTTAAAGATCTCAATAGACTCCGCATTGACCACCATTGAATGAACTCTTCGACCACCGTATGAAATCTTGGTTCTACTGCAGCTTAATGCATTACAAGGCACGTAGTTATAACCGTCCTCAACTTGTAGATCTGACAATTTAATGTATTTCTAACCCCTATTAACGCTGTCGGAAATTAAAAATAACACAAGGGGAGTCTGTGCCCCCTCACTAAGGTTAGGTAATACAATTTTCGGGCGGGCGGGGCGGGGGGCGGGCACCCTCCACACCTGCAAAAAAAAATTATTTCCGACAAAAACGAGTGCCAGTTTCATTCTTAACACATCAAAAATATTCAGGAGAACAAATTTTGGCCTCGAAATCAGTGAATGCCCACTACCGAAATTGTACCGCCCAGAATACCCAAAATCGTACCCTCAGTAAAAACAGACCCCATAGAACAAACTTGCACTATTCCCGCCACGCCCCCACCCTGGCAGACACGCCCTGGCACCACTAGTACCATGCAAACTACAAATATTAACCACATATACAGACCACGTAGCTCTGTGCCACATAAATCCAACAGAGACAAACCTCACACACACACACACACACACACATCTACAACAAGCCGTTCTTATCATCTGTAGGCCTAATTAAGCCCAACTGTTACCTATGAGTTCAGTGACACGTGCATTCTTGGCTCTCTTTACCGTTGTCAATAGGTGAGAAGGTCCATAATGCTTGGGTGTGTTAAAGTTTGTCCATCTCAGCTTGTTTTTAAAGCTGAGCAGCCATCGTTTTGGCGCCAATAATGTTTTCTTTTCTGTCCTACTCCTTTTCCTGCTCCTTCTTATTCATTATTCCTTATTCCTGCACTCTCCCTGCTTTATGCATTACTTATTATAGGAATATCATTTACCACACACATATTCTGCATCTGTATACAATATATGTAATTTGGTGTTCTCTTTCTTTCAGATACTGTCATCATTGCTTTTGAATAAAGTTTAAGAAGCAAGAAGTTGTATACTTATCTACTTATACTATTCTCTTTTTTTCATATGTAAGGACTCCATAATAATAATAATAATAAGGATTTTTTGTAATAACATAGCGCCGTGTGCTACTTGAGGACCTAAGCGACGGCAACAAACGCGGCTGTGGCGGAGGCCGAGTGTGTGGGGAGGACAGACCAGCGGTGAACATTAGGGTGAATAAGGTCCAATAACACATCAATACCCTCTAAAAACACCACAGACAAGACCCAGACAGCCCCGGGTAACCCAGGAGTGACAAAGCCTCAGCCTGCCGTCCCTGTAACACTTAGACAGGTACACACCCAGCGGCGCGATGGAGGTGCTTGTGGCGAACGTGGACAAGGTGACGTTTGACATCGAGGTGCAGCTGGAGGAGCAGGTGGGGGCGCAGACCCTGCCCTTCCCCGGCATGGACAGTGAGTACTGACTACTGATGAGCCGTGGTGTTACCTTAGTGGTAGGGTGGTGTTGTGTCCTGTCCAGTAATAGTTGTGGCCCTTGTGGGATAAACCATATCTAGGTCTAGGGGGATTGTGCCCCCTCAGTTAGGTTACGTAACTAATGTCCAGGTTAGGTTAGTGAACTAGTAGGCTGTCCGGAGAGACCCCCCAAGTTTGAGTCATTAATTAAGTAATAAAGTACTTAAGTAATTAATTAAGTAATTAGTTTGAAAAGTATTGTTAAATAGGGAGTATTTTATCAACCCGCAGTTTTACCATTATTCTATTTGCCTTTGCTATTAGTAATTTTCGAGGTCCTTCATTTTTTTAATCCTGAGATTGAATGAATCATTACTGTACATATATTATAAGGTATTCTGTGAAGCCAAAGCTACACCCTTATAACTTCCCTTGCCTCACATTGCAACCCTTTCTATGCCTTGCCTCAACCTCCTCCCTGTCACTCCTGAGTCTGTGCCGTGCCCTTGCAGAGTCCATCGCCGCCGTGTGCACCTTCTACATGCGGGGGAACTGCGGCAAGAGTGTCAACTGTCCGTTCCGCCACGTGAGGGGGACCGCACCGTGGTCTGCAAACACTGGCTGCGCGGCCTCTGCAAGAAGGGCGACCAGTGCGAGTTTCTGCACGAGTATGACATGTCCAAGATGCCCGAGTGTTACTTCTACTCCAGATTTAGTGAGTGGTGTGTTGGGTTTGTGTTCTTATTATTTTGTGTTGTGTTTATTTACTACTTTGTATCTTATTATTATTATTATATTATTATTATTATTATTAATTTGATCTACTACTTATTTTACTTATTGCTACTCCTAAATGGCGGCTGTGGTGCGGTCAGGCCGGGGTTACACCTGTTTACAGCGGTGCCACTTTTACCAAACATGCGACGCGTAACTTCTGTGATATATGTAAAAGGCATCACCAATACGATAAACACATCAGTTCAGTTCAGTTGTGGGTCGGGAGTCAGGCCTTTTTCAACGGCACTCCCTGACGTGTTTCTTCTTGCTGTCTGGGTCTTTAATTTGTTTTCTTCTCTTATTCTATCTTATTAGTTTCTTTCTTTTTCTTTCTTCTTATTTTCTCTGGTCATCCAAAAACTGTTGATTGTTCTTTTTGCTTCTTCCACATTCCCCTCTCTGAACAAATACTCCCCCACTATAGCCTCTTCCTCCTCTAGGTAAGGTTGTTGTAGCCTCTTCCTCCTCTAGGTAAGGTTGTTGTAGCCTCACACTTTTCTTTCTTTCATTACTGTAGGCTGGGCACCATAGCAGAAAATGTTTTAAGTCCTCCTTTTCCGCCCCACATAAATCACAAGTTATTATCCTATACAATATTAACGTAACATGGCGACGCTGTAGACATGTGTTGACCCGGCCTTTTCGCACTGCACCCTAGCCGTCATTTACGAGTGGTCGAACTCATATTGCAAAAATGGCGATATAGTAGGTAAGGTAAACCACTCCACAATCACACACCACAATCCACAGTTCAGTTCAGTTGTTGGTCGGGAGTTTGGCCTTTTTCACCGGCACTCCCTGACGTGTTTCTTCTTGCTGTCTGGGTCTTTAATTAGTTAGTCCACATTTCAGTTCAGTTCAGTTGTTGGTTGGGAGTCTGGAATTTTTCAACAGCACTCCCTGACGTGTTTCTTCTTGCTGTCTGGGTCTTTAATTAGTTGTCTTCTCTTATTCTATATTTTAGTTTCTTTCTCTTTCTTTCCTCTCATTCTCTTTCCACTCCCTGACGTGTTTCTTCTTGCTGTCTGGGTCTTTAATTAGTTGTTTTCTCTTATTCTATATTTTAGTTTCTTTCTCTTTTTGCCTCTTATTCTCTTTCCACTCCCCCCCTCAGACGCGTGCCACAACAAGGAGTGCCCCTTCCTACACATCAACCCCGACATGAAGATGAAGGACTGTCCCTGGTACGACCGAGGGTTCTGCCGCCACGGACCGCAATGCCGCAACCGCCACGTCAGGAGGGTCCTTTGCATGAACTACTTTGCCGGTTTTTGCCCCAACGGATCCGGGTGTAAATTTATGCAGTAAGTTCAGTTCAGTTGTTGGTTCAGTCAGTTGTGGGTCGGGAGTCAGGCCTTTTTCAACGGCACTCCCTGACGTGTTTCTTCTTGCTGTCTGGGTCTTTAATTAGTTTTCTTCTCTTGTTCTATCTTATTAGTTTCTTTCTTTTTCTTTCTTCTTATTTTCTCTGGTCATCCAAAAACTGTTGATTGTTCTTTTTGCTTCTTCCACATTCCCCTCTCCGAACAAATACTCCCCCACTATAGCCTCTTCCTCCTCTAGGTAAGGTTGTTGTAGCCTCACACTTTTCTTTCTTTCATTACTGTAGGCTGGGCACCATAGCAGAAAATGTTAAAAAAAAAAAAAAAAGTATTGAAATAAATAAGGGAAAACGATAGATGTGTTACAATGGTGGTATTAGTGAAGCTACCTTAATGTCCTTATTCGTTGTTAGTTATTTGTATCTGCTTTTGCTTTTAATGGTGTAAATTTATGCAGTGTTTGTTAGAAGGGAGAACAGGAGATGTAATTTAACAGTAGTATTAGTGTAATTTCCATAATTTCCCTAGTTAATGTTTTTTTTATTTATGTTTGTCTTTGCTTCATTGTTATTTGTATACCGCAGTTGTCAATATATACAGAGAGACTTAACTTTTATAACGACAGCTTCAAAGTTTATTTATTTAGTGTTTGTAGATATCTTCTTTTATCTTATATAGCGCTGTTTATATAATAATAATACAGTAATGATGATTTGCAAGTGTTAACAGATACTCTCTCACCTTTCCTTCCCGCAGCCCCAGGTTTGAGTTACCGCAGATTATGGACGACAAGCTGATGATGCACAAGAAGCAGGGCATCACGTGTCACTACTGCGGGGAGCCGGGTCACAAGGCCTCCCAGTGCTTCAAGGCAAACCCAGAGCTCAGGGAACACAATGCAATCATTGTGAGTACTCAGGCATAGCTACCTAGCTGTATTTAGTTGTAGCATACTACAGGGCCGTCAGCGCCAACTTCAGCTACATGGGCATGTGGCACGCTACCCTGAAACCAATCCTTCCCATCGGGTTGTATCTATAAGAGACAATCCAGCGTGGAGGAGGCCAAGGGGGCGCCCACAAAGCTCGAGGGTGGGGCAAGTTGATGTTTCTTGTCGGGAGTTGCTTGGTATGGGAAGGGAGCTTGCATGGGGACTCGCGCGTGGTGACCGCCGGGAGTGGCGTCGTAGGGTGGGCGAGGCGACGCACCCCTGGCGTATGCCCCCAATGATTGATTGATTGATACAGGGCCTGAGGTAGTACTATACTTGTGTGGTCCTGCCTCCATATCTATTAAGTTTTTCCTTAAATTGATGCATTACTGAAGTATGAAGCTAAACATAAGAAAATAAGGAAGCTACAAGAGGCCGCGAGACCTACACGTGGTAGTTCCTGTAATTACGTATAGCTAAGAGTATGCCTCCATCTTGACCTTACCTTAGAGGAATGGCTATGGTAACCCTGCCTCTTACTGTTTGTGTGTCTCCTCCCGTGCAGAGTCTTGCCTCGGGCGGCCCCAAGAACCAACCGGGCAAGGACAACTCCTCGATGGGCGGCGGCTACGAGGGCGGCAACAGACTGGACAACATCACGTGCTTCAAGGTAATACAAAAAGTGCTATGGGGGTCGGTGGTGGTGGGAAAGGCTTTTTTTTTGCTTATTTTGTTCTATTTATCTTGTTATTATCTAGATATGTACCTATCTATCTTTTGTTTATCTATTCTAACCTTGTTTTTTCCTGTTATTAGTCTATATATCTTCTTTCTTTCTATGTATCTAATCTTATTTATATATTCTAACCTGGTTTTTTTCTGTTTCTATTCTATTTCTCTTGTTATTATCTACCAATCTATCTTTTGTTTACCTATTGTAACCTATTTTTTCTTGTTTTCAGTGTGGGGAGCAAGGGCACTTTGCAAACAGGTGTACAAAGGGACAGTTTGCCTTCCTCAGCCAAGCGAACTAAAGGCTTAAAGGCAGAGAACAACAATGCAAGGTGGCCAAGGTTCAGTTAGGTATTGACGAGTAATGTTAACAATAATATTAATGAGTATAATAGGTAGAATAATACTATTTTTTATGAGGTTATTGTGTATGTGTGTGTGGATGTGTATGTATGTGTATGTATGTGTATGTATGTGTATGTATGTGTGTGTGTGTGTGTGTGTGTGTGTGTGTGTGTGTGTACTGTATTGAATAAATCTCGTAATCTCCTGTATTTTGATATCAAATTCTCATACTTTCCTTTAGATCTCTGCAGTAGTTCAGTATATATCTTCCACACACTACTTTGTACCTATTTTTTTCTTATTTTTTTATCAATTATGCCAAGTTTGATCTCCTCCTAATTATCTGCATTCAATTCCATCTGCCCTTTATTTCTTACATCATTCAATTCATCCAAGTTTTTCATATTATTTCTATCATCAGTCTCTATTTTCAACTTTTTCTAATTTAGTATCGTCAGGAAACATATAATTATAATCCCTATTGCGACATCATCCAAGTTTTTCATATAATTTCTATTATCAGTCTCTATTTCAACTTTTTCTAATTTAACATCATCAGTAAACATAGTAATTATAATCCCTATTGCGACATCATCCAAGTTTTTCATATAATTTCTATCATCAGTCTCTATTTCAACTTTTTTTCTAATTTAGTATCATCAGGAAACATATAATTATAATCCCTATTGCGACATCATCCAAGTTTTTCATATAATTTCTATCATCAGTCTCTATTTTCAACTTTTTCTAATTTAGCATCATTAGTAAACATATAATTATAATCCCTATTGCAATATTATCCAAGTTTTTCATATAATTTCTATCATCAGCCTCTATTTTCAACTTTTTCTAATTTAGCATCATCATTAAACATATAGTAATTATAATCCCTATTGCTACATCATCCAAGTTTTTCATATAATTTCTATCATCAGTCTCTATTTTCAACTTTTTCTAATTTAACATCATCAGGAAACATATAATTAAAATCCCTATTGCAATATTATCCAAGTGTTTTCATGTAATTTCTAGCATCAGTTTTTTTCTTCAACTTTTTCTAATTTAGCATCATCAGGAAACATATAATTAAAATCCCTATTGCAATATTATCCAAGTTTTTCATATAATTTCTATCATCAGTCTTTCAATTTTGCCATCATCAGGAAACATATAATTATAATCCCTATTGCGACATCATCCAAGTTTCTCATATAATTTCTATCATCAGTCTCTATTTCAACTTTTTCTAATTTAACATCATCAGTAAACATAGTAATTATAATCCCTATTGCTACATTATCCAAGTTTTCATATAATTTCTAGTAGCAATCTTTATTTTCAACAGTTTCAATTTTTGCATTATCAGTAAACCTATAATTATAATCTCTATTGCAATATTCTCCTATATCATCTTTATTCCAAGTTTTTCATGTAATTTCTACCAACACTATTTTCTATTATTTGCATTATCAGTAAACAATTAATTATCAACCCTATTGCAATATTCTCCCGTATATCATCATTATTCTATTGTCAACAGTGTTTTTTTCTATTTTAGTATCATCAGTAAACATATAATTATAACTCCTATCGCAATATTCTCCTTTATCATCTTTTTTACAAACATTATCAAGCCAATTCTGAGCCCTGAGGAACCCCACCTATCACCTCCTCTCTCTCTCTTTTCTCTCTCTTTTCTCTCTTTTCTCTCTTTTCTCTCTTTTCTCTCTCTCTCTCTCTCTCTCTCTCTCTCTCTCTCTCTCTCTCTCTCTCTCTCTCTCTCTCTCTCTCTCTCTCTCTCTCTCTCTCTCTCTCTCTCTCTCTCTCTCTCTCTCTCTCTCTCTCTCTCTCTCTCTCTCTCTCCAAGAATATCATTTCCCTTGTTAGGTCAATACTGTGCGCTCCTCCTCCTCTTTCCTGTGTCTGTGTGTCAAAATAAATGAGAGAATGTTTTGTTTTGTCTATGTTTTATTGTCCTTGAAGTATACTAGCTATTTATAATTATACTCAGATCGTCGTCATCGTAGTAGACTAGTAGAAGTAGAGTAGTAGTAGTAGTAGTAGCAGCCTAGATAAAGTTAAACACACCCACACTATCTATATAAGAACATACGAAAATATGGAAGCTACAAGAGACTGGGAGACCTACATGTGGTAGTTCCTGTTACTTAACACTACCTACATCCACCTTTCATCCCCATCCATAACACTGTCTAGCCTCTTTTTGAAACTCCCTATTGACTCTGCACTAACTACCTGACGACTGAGTCCATTCCAATCATTTACCACCCTATTTGTGAACAGGGTGATATATAGGAAATAGAGTGACAGATATCTCTATTTGTATTCCCGCGTTCATGATCCCCATCAATGGATTTTTACTATCAAACACAGGCGGTTACTATCCACCTTGAGCAAGGGGATGGGGTATGTGTGGTGTGTGAGGTCCCAGCATTACCCAAAACAGATCTATCTCTAATAATAACCTCATAACGTGAGGGTGCCATATGACCTCTGATGTCTGGCACATTTCCCCCTTTTTTTGCATTAAATCAATCAATTCAAACGGGAGGGTAACAGCTGGAGATCGCGTGTCTAGTGCGTGATCAAACCGTGGGTGAATTACGCAATAGAAACCAAACATTCTACCAGCACAGATAGGTACGTAAGGTTGCATCATTAATATTTAATGCGAAATAGAGATGAGTAAATCGTGACGTACCGTAGATAACAGTTAAGTCGCCAGTTCTACGTTTCTTTGTTATTTACAGACGTGTGGTGGCGTTAATACTTACATTTGTACATCCATGATTTCAGGAAAGTTAGAAGGGGCTATCTGGAAAGTCTGTGTCATTTTGTGTCTTATTCTGTGTCATATTAGGGCTATAAATGAACAAATTACTAAAATATCTACAAAGTGGCTACCAACAGTTAAGTCGCCATCTAGTGTTTATTTACTGAGTGTCGTACCGCTGTCGTCGTCGCCTGAAAAAAAAACGCGTAGAGAAACCGTCTATACTTGCAGCTACACAGCATAAAACAACGATGAAACAGAGGAGTTTATACAGTCATGATATAAACTACTGTGTATTATCTTCAGTGGCACATAAAAATCAGTAGTAATGCTATCATTCGTAATATATGGCGCCTGGCGACATGACTGCAGGTGGCGACTTGACTGTTATCTACGGTAGGTGATGCAATAGGGCGCAACACAGGCCCAGATACCCGATTACAGGGGCGACTGATGAAATATTGCACCAGGCATATATTGCATAGACTAACCCCCTTACACCACATCAAGGCATATAGGGTGATGTAGAGATGGCTAATTCACCTTTATTAACCTCTATATATTGTTTAAAGATAGGTAAATATGATAAAACAGTGAGTGATGTAATATTGCACCAGTGAATCGGCTTCTAACACTGTATTTTAAGGTATCAGGCGATTAATTACATGTATAGATCATTGTAAGTGTTCATTATGTGTTGTTTTGAGATAGGTAAACATGATAAAACTATAATGACTGAATCGTTCTGTTATGAAATATGTGTTGATGATATCTGAATGGGCGGAGTGAGAAAGCAATGTTGCCATACGCACATCAAAGTGATAATCATGTAAATATACAAACTACTCACCTATTACGCATTAAATAGCTTTTAATATATCATAAACTGTTCTTATTTATGATAGTTAATCTTTTTTATGGTTAATAGAAATCGGTTGTACTAAAAAATATGAGGTTTTGTAAATAGTCGATTTGGTAACATTGCAGACTCCCGCCTTTATATATTACCGCATTACCATTCCTTCCTTTACATCCCTAGCAGTCACAGTAGCATGTCACACAGTGGTTATACGTCAGGAAACACAACTATCTCACTAACAAAGCGCGTATACAAGGCATTCAAGTATAAGAAATGTAAAAGAAAATAAGAACGGGCACACTACGGTACATAGAAAGTAAGGTACGCTACATAGCTACAGAGTTCAGGTATTTTATTTCATTCGTGATTTGCATATATGTTTGTTTGTTTGTTTGTGTGTGCAAGTGTTTATCAGGTCACAGGTGTCAAGGGCGGGCTAGTGGCATGTTCGGACCGTAGGCATGTGCACCTGTGTGTGTGTGTGTCACAGTAACAATGTGTGTGTATTGGAGATGTGCCAGGTACATACGAACATACATGTGCCAACGAACGCAGCTGTGTGTGTGTGTGTGTGTGCTCTATGGTCCTTTGTGTGTGTGTGTGTGTTATTCACCCATGGTATTGTCCACGCGAGTCTGACTTGCGATCGCCAGTTTCACCCTCCCTGTGCGAGTTTGGAGTTTATTACTACCGAATACCGATCTTAGGGTAATGCTGGGACCTCACACACCACACACACCCATCCCCTTGCTCAAGAAGGACAGTAACCGCCCGAATTTGTCAGTGAAAATCCCGGGAGTAGTGAGGATTCGATCTGGCTACCACAGAATGGCAGCCCAGCGCCAATATTAATGTGTGTGTGTGTGTGTGTGGAGAGAGAGAGAGAGAGAGAGAGAGAGAGGGCGTTAGGGACATAGATCTAATTCACGTGCAGGTGGTTCATAGAAAAAGAAGAACGAAGAGAAGAGAACTGAGAGGAGGAGGGGAGGAGGTAGCAAGAAGTTTGCCAAGAAATCGAGGGGCGGGGCGAAAAGTTTGGCCGCGAAAACAATCTATTTACGCCAGCTTGTGTTGTTGTGAGGCAGAGACCTGTTGCGCCGCCTGTCCTGCTAATACCGCGTCACCATTAAGGGCACCGATCACCCCGCAGCAACGCATCAACAACGCATTAACACTACAAGGATCGACGCTATAGGTACCGTACGGCGCGGCAAGGAAATAGAGACCCCGTTAGAAAGCTGGAAAGTGATTGTTTTTGTTTTGACCAGGATTTCTTGGAGTGTGCGTTTTAATTTTAAGTGAGTTTTTACGTTTATTTTGTTGTTATATTCGTTTGTTGTTAGTGGGATGGTGTGTATACGTCTTGTTTTTGTTGTTATCTTTGATTTTTGTTAGTGTTATAGTGTGTATATGTGACGGGAAGTGAGGCAAGAGTTAATTTTCTTATCACTTTTCCTTCTTACATCTAGAGTGTGTTATGCTGCTTGTGATGACGTCATGACGATGATAATATGAAACAGTGGCTTTATACTAGCGGTCACGGAGGATGAATATGAAACAAGTTTTGTGTATGTGTGTGTGTGTGTGTGTGTGTAGGCTACGTGTGTGTGTGTGTGTGTGTGTGTACGTGTGTGTGTGTGTGTGTGGAAACACGATATATGCAAAGATATATTTTTTAGCTCTGCATTTATAATTATACTACTTCTTATATATTCACAGGATTGAGTCAAGCGCTTGTAATGTGATAACTTGTTTCCACACACACACACACACACACACACACACACACACACACACACACACACACATACATATGTGTGTGTGTGTGTGTGTGTGTGTGTGTGTGTGTGTGGAAACAAGTTATCTATGCAAGGATGTGATACGTTTTAGCTTATATTTGATTACTTCTTTAATAGTCACATGATTAAGTCAAGTGCTCCTACTATATACGTGTGTGTGTGTGTGTGTGTGTGTGTGTGTGTGTAGAAACAAGTTATACAAGGATACATGGTTTTAGCTATCTATTTACTTTTTTTGTATACGAAGGACTGAGTTAAGCGTTTATAATATGCGTGTGTGTGTGTGTGTGTGTGTTTGTGTGTGTGTGTGTGTGTGTGTGTGTGTGTGTGTTTGTGTGTGTGTGTGTGTGTGTGTGTGTGTTCAAGTGCCTCACAGCTGTCTCGATCACGCTACAGGCACCACAGATCACCACCACCACCCCCACCGCCAGCATGTCGGAGGAGGAGGGGGAGGGGGGACAGAACGCCGCTCTGACAGGCCTCTTCGCGCCCGACCCGCCCAACAAGAACACCAAGAAGGACAAGAAGAACAAGAAAGCTAATCGAACCAAAGACGACAGCAAGAGAAAGGTGAGTGTATCGGATGTAATTAAAGTAACCTATCTATCAACATAAAATTAATTGTGTGTTGATGTGTCTTATAGTTAAGTCAATTGTACGTAATATTCTCTCTCTCTCTCTCTCTCTCTCTCTCTCTCTCTCTCTCTCTCTCTCTCTCTCTCTCTCTCTCTCTCTCTCTCTCTCTCTCTCTCTCTCTCTCTCTCTCTCTCTCTCTCTCTCTCTCTCTCTCCTCTCTCTCTCTCTCTCTCTCTCTCTCTCATAAATTGATAAAAACAAACAAAATCTCTCTCTCTCTCTCTCTCTCTCTCTCTCTCTCTCTCTCTCTCTCTTCTCTCTCTCTCTCTCTCTCTCTTCTCTCTCTCTCTGCGTGATGTATTTACCTATTGACATAATCTATATATCGTCATCCTCATAAAGAAACTGCCTAAGACATTTTTTTGGCAATTTCTGGATTTTTGCCTACATCAACTCTTCATCCTGTGGCGCATCTATTGGTAAAGTCGCCAATGTCATTTGTAGGGTGTGAGTGGTCTAAAATATAAAAGTATAACAAAAATTAATGCATTGATATCAAAATTAAGAAAATGAGGAGGTTATTTTCAGTTTCCCGAGAAGAAGAATAAATGACAGGCAGTTTCTTTATGAGTGTGACGCTATAGACTGTGTTGATACGTCTGAGATCTTTGTTCGTAATTTTCCGTCTTTTTGTAACTTTGTGTGTGTGTGTGTGTGTGTTTTTGCGTGTACGTGTCTGTCTGAGTGTCTGAATGACTTTTTTTTCTCTCTCTCTCTCTCTCTCTCTCTCTCTCTCTCTCTCTCTCTCTCTCTCTCTCTCTCTCTCTCTCTCTCTCTCTCTCTCTCTCTCTCTCTCTCTCACGTACACACACACCCAAGAGCTTATAATCAATTTATCGAACAATCGTATCTTTTTCTTATTTTTTTCCTTTTGCATTCTTTCGCGCAATATATATCGTCATGTCGTAATATTAACCTATTCTTGCGTCATTTCTCGTTCCTTATAACCCACAAAAGGAAATAAAAACCCATTGAAATACTTGTTTATATTGATTATTTTGTTATGTTTAAGATATATGTGTTTTCTCAAATGTTAAAGATATTATTACATCTTCAATTGTACTTCTCTCTCTCTCTCTCTCTCTCTCTCTCTCTCTCTCTCTCTCTTCTCTCTCTCTCTCTCTGTCTGTATGTGTGTTCACTGTGTTGTGACAGTTCTTATCTATGCTACGGTACATACCTTAATTCGTCCACTACGGTACATATAAACATAGCTAGACCTACAATCACTGCCATAAATACAATTCACCACCCTATTTAACCACACAGCATACCGTAGACCACCGAAATGAAACACGCGACCTCAATACACATATTTTCTCGCTTTTTGTTCTTAAAAGTGAGGTAAGCAAACGAAGAAATAAAAAAAAAGGAAAAGTTATTGAGGTGCGCGCAATCTATGACGTAAGAAAAATCTGTGCCAAATGTAAGAACATTCTGATATTAAACAGATAATTAACTAGTATGCAAATATTATTAGTGTAGTAATATAAAATAGAGATTACATAGATGCAGTTTAGATAGTTTGGGTTTAGATAGTGGAGTTGCTTGGTGAAATAAAGAGGTAAAGTTATGTGAAGGGCATAGATGTGGCACCATAGCAGAGGTCTCCCCGCCGCCAGCTGTTTCTCGATCGTTTGTAAACAGAGACTGTCGTGTATCTGTTGGTATCTGTTCTCCGCCCTCCTCCTGTTCTTCATGTTAATTCCTCCCTATATGTGGACACTAAGGTAGGGTTATGAGTGTTACTACATCACATAAGGATACAATAAGGCTTGTGAAGGGGTTAAAATAAGGTGTTATGTGTATTTAGGCGTTTGAAAGTGAAGGTATGTATACGCGGATATGTATAAATCGCTTTGCATTCTATGTATAGGTGTGTATGAATACCTGATGCACTTTTATGGTATGTATGCATGTTTTATGAAGGGATTTGTGAAGGTAGACTTATACATACCATTAAGACAGCGAATATAGGTGATTAAATGTGTGTATAAGTGTTCAGGAATACGTTTTTGCATTCCTCGTATAGATAAGATTTGGAATGATAACCTATAAAAGGGGGTCAATTAGCGTTACTTTGGTAAATTTCCAGATGAACACGGAACCTCCTTTGGTGGACGAAACTATTTTTTTCTGGTGAGTTTTGATGTGTTTTGAATGAATCTGATAATCGTTTCTGTCGCAAATCAATTTTTTTTTCTTCAAAAATGACAAAAAAAAACACAAATTGAACCTAACCGAACCTATATCTAACCTAACTTATACCTAACCTAACCTTTACCTAACAAAAAAAAAAAACTAAAAAAAAAAAAAACCTAATCTTTACCAAAAAAAGAAGAAAAAAAGAAAGATAAGCGACAGAAACGGTTAGCAGATTAATTCAAAGCACATCAAAACTCACCAGAAAAAAACAGTATCGTCCACCAAAGTGAGCTCGGGGTTCGTGTGCTATAATACCGCTACTTTCCATACCTAGCTTACTCTACTCTAAACCTTATAGTGTAGTTTAAGGTAGCCTGTAATCTATATTTCATGTAATCATAATCAGGAAGTACGGGTGGGTGTTATATACCTAAGAAATATGGGTATTATTCCAAATGAACACCGAATTCACTTTGGTGGACGATACTGTTTTTTTCGGGTGAGTTTTGATGTGTTTGGAATTCATCTGCTAACCGTTTCTGTCGCAAATTATTATTATTATTTTTTTTTTTTTCTTGTTTTGTTAGGTAAAGGTTAGGTTAGGTATAGGTTCGGTTAGGTTCAAAAAATTTTTTTTTTTTTTTTTTTTGTTTTTTTGTTTTTTTGTTAGGTAAAGCTTAGGTTAGGTATAGGTTCGGTTATGTTCAATTTTTTTTTTTTTTTTCTTTTTTTTTGGGTTAGGTAAAGGTTAGGTTAGGTATAGGTTCGTTAGGTTCAATTTTTTTTTTTTTTCGTTTTGTTAGGTAAAGGTTGGTTAGGTATAGTTCGGTTAGGTTCAATTTTTTTTTTTTTTTTTTTTTTTTTTGAGGTCAGGTAAAGTTAGGTTAGATATAGTTCTGTTAGGTTCAAATTTTTTTTTTTTTTTTTTTTTTTTTTTTGGTTAGTAAAGGTTAGGTTAGGTATAGTGTGGTGAGTCACACCAACCTGGCTAATCTCCAGTAGTCTCGACCTGAACCCTACCTTCTTAATCTCGACCTCAGCCGTACTGTGGTGAGTCACACCACACCTGGCAAATCCTCCAGTAGTCTCGACCTGACCCTCCTTCTTAATCTCGACCTCAGCCGTCAGTGTCAGGTCTTGAGTATCGGGGCCCCCTTTATAAAGAGCCTCGTGCAGAGGCAGAGTTAGTTAGAGCAACCACTGTACCACACACAAGCTCTGTCCACAGTCTCCAATAAACCAACCATCAACCCTGGGTGTCTATTTATCACCATGTAGTTGAAAGGTCACTACAAAGGTTCGTTGTTCAATTTTTTTTTTTTTTTTTTTTTTTTGGGTTAGGTAAAGGTTAGGTTAGGTATAGGTTCGGTTAGGTTCAATTTTTTTTTTTTTTTTTTTGGTTTGGTTTGGTAAGGTTAGGTTAGGTATAGATAGTGTTCGGTTCAATTTTTTTTTTTTTTTTTTTTTTGGGGGTTGGTAGGTAAGGTTAGGTTAGGTATAGGTTCGGTTAGGTTCAAATTTTTGTTTTTTTGTTTTGTTTTTGTTAGGTAAGTTAGGTTAGGTATAGGTTCGGTTAGGTTCAATTTTTTTTTTTTTTTTTTTTAGGTAAAGGTTAGGTTAGGTATAGGTTCGGTTAAGTTAGTTCAAATTTTTTTTTTTTTTTTTTTAGGTAAAGGTTAGGTTAGGTATAGGCTCGGTTAGGTTCAATTTTTTTTTTTTTTTTTTTTTTTTTTTTTTTTTTGTTGTTTTTTGTTTGTTGTTAGGTAAAGGTTAGGTTAGGTATAGGTTCGGTTAGGTTCAATTTTTTTTTTTTTTTTTTTTTTTTTGTTGCAAATCACTAAACAAAAAAAAATATTTGCGACAGAAACGGTTAGCAGATTCATTCCAAACACATCAAAACTCACTAGAAAAAAATAGTTTCGTCCACCAAAGGAAGTTCGGTGTTCATAATTGACCGAAATATGTTTAGTTTGCTAGTAGAGGCGCTTGAAAGAAAAAACATTAAGGCATTTTATCATAATGCTTAAATTTTTATTATTCTTATCTCGACCGATGAAGAACAAACCTTACAAGAACAACAAGAACCAGATCATTATTAGTTAACAAGAACAATATAGAACCAGATCATTATTAGTTAACAAGAACAACAAGAACAAGATCATTATTAGTTAACAAGAACAATATGGAACAAGATAATTATTAGTTAACAAGAACAATATGGAACCAGATAATTATTAGTGTTATTATTGGTGCTTTGCCGTGGCCTGTTTATCTGTATCTATCTTATCTTTATCTGTGTTAATCTTGTTGCTATGTTTATATTGGCCCATTGCAATGTTTGTGCTATGTATTTAGAGGTGATTCACGATTTTTTTTTTTTTTTTTTTCTACTCTGCCATCTTCTCTCTCTATCCTCTACTTTCTCGTCTCTCTCTCTCTCTCTTCATCTTCCTCTCTTCGTCTCTCTCTCATACTCTCTCTCTCTCTCTCTCTCTCTCTCTCTCTCTCTCCATCATGACTGTTTCTCTCCAATGAGTTTGCTGATTTGTAGGTCTTCCATTGTGTGTTTGTGTGTGTGTGTGTGTGTGTAAATAAAAATAAATAAAAAATATGAAAGAAAAAAATAATATCAGGAAAAAAAAGTTAATTACTCACTGTATCAAAATTGGAACCGAAAATAGAAAGAAGAGCAAAATTCTTGAAAATAAGTCACATACCCTCAGAATCTAGTGTATAAAGACAAAAACAAAAGAAAATATGAAGGAAAAAAAGAATATCAGGAAAAAATTTGTCTGATTCACTGATAAATTTACTTTGAAACATTTGAAACATTTAATAATAGCCGCATAAATAAATACAATAATGTTTCTTTACAACTTAGAAGGCCAGTCTTTATACTAAGCAGAGATTTTCAGGCTAAGAGTAAAATACACATGAAATACAAACGAAATCATAAACAAATTATAAGAAAACCAAGCAGATTATGAGTAAGTAATAATAACAAAGTAACGAAATACACAATACAAAATACACAATACAAAATACACAATACAAAATACACAATACAAAATACACAATACAAAATACACAATACAAAATACACAATACAAAATACACAATACAAAATACACAATACAAAATACACAATACAAAATAGTAGAAAATATGAAAATCTGCAATAGCAAACTCCAATTCTATGCAATAAAATGGCTTTGATTGCAGCCATAAAAGTTACAGCTCAAAACTTTAGTTGTCTAAATCACGGATATTTTTTTCATTGCTTACAAATTATTTTTAGTGTTGAGTGAACTATGTGTTTAGGAAAAGAAATGATACATAAAATAAGAGAAAACTTGGTTCATTTGAGGAATGTTATAGATGACTAGTTTAAAGCACGAGCCATGAGTTGTAACGGGGGCAAGGATGTTGGTGGTGAGGGGGGGGTGTGAGGGGGGGGGAAGGTAAAGAATGAGAGTGTGCGGTGGAGGGTGAAGGGCTGAGTGTGTGAGAGTGAAAGTGGTGGTGGTGGTGATGGGAGGGCTGGTGGTGGTAATGATGGGGGTGGGGGTAGTGGTTGTGATGGTTGGGGGGGTGATGGTGGGGGTGGGGGTGGTTATGGTGTTGGGGGTGAACTTGAGGCAAGGTCGCTCCTGTTATGAAGGTAAATATCTCCATCAGGAATTCTGCAACACATTAATACTTCCTTTCTGTTACTTAAGTGCAGGTTATATATATATATTATATATATAATATATATATATATATATATATATATATATATATATATATATATATATATATATATATATATATATATATATATATATATATATATATATATATATATGTATGTATATATATATATATATATATATATATATATATATATATATATATATATATATATATATAATATATATATATATATATATATATATATATATATATATTATATATATATATATATATATATATATATTTTAATATATATATATATATTAGGGTGGTCCACCAAAAATATTTTTCTACTTTTATTCCTCCACAAGGTTATTTTTTGTCCATTACCCATAGGTTACAAGCCTATGAAATTTCATGGCGATAAAACTTAATTTAGAGGTCGACCCATCATCACTCTTTCTATCATAGGATTTAACCCGGAAAATATCACATACCCGAATTGGAGCACTTCCCGACATCACAGATCCAAATGGTGTTGATTTCTGAATTCTCCGGGGCTTATAACCCCATAGACCACATTTTATCAACTAAAAACTGATATACAGCTGTCTGAATGCTGAATTTCATTATTTGGTTTTCATACCGTAAATTAGGGGTAGGCCATACCCTGGTTAGGGTACTTCTAATAGAGATAGAACAAAATGGTTTGCATTTTTGAACTCAGAAGGGTCGATTTTCACATAGAAATGCTTTCATATTTCATTTAATTACTAAAACCTGCAAAATGTGACAGAAAATTTAAATTTCTCTATTTTCCTATAGAAAAACGAATTTTTTAGCAATATTTTGTGAATTGTCAATAAATCAGTGTCGATGAAACCACTTCCATGTGTAAATTGACCCTTCTGAGTTCAAAAATGCGAACCATTTTGCTTTATCTCTACTAGAAGTACCCTAACCATGGTATGGCCTATCCCTAAAATTTACTGTGAAAACCAAATAATGAAATTCAGCATTCAGACAGCTGTATATCAGTTTTTAGTTGATAAAATGTGGTCTATGGGGTTATAAACCCCGGAGAATTCAGAAATCAACACCATTTGGGTCTGTGATGTCGGGAAGTGCTCCAATTCGGGTATGTGATATTTTCCGGGTTAAATCATATGATAGAAAGCGAGATGATGGGACGACCTCTAAATATCATTGTATCGCGGTGAAATTTTGCACACAAGGAGAGGAATGCAACACGATAAAAAGCAGTGGTGTGGAGAAAGGACCAGTGCACTTTGAAATTTTACCCCCTCTTCTTGGACCACCCTAATAAATATATATATATATATATATATATAATATATATATATATATATATATTATATATATATATATATATATATATATATATATATATATATATATATATATATATATATATATATATATATTTCTCTCGTCACTGTATTTACGGAATAATGACCGTCTTTCACTTACTCCGTTACTCAATAAGTTCTCATTCCTATCCTAACCTAGTCTATGAATTATTACTTGTTCTTCCCTTGCATCCACATATGTACATTCTTTACTCTCTCCTCTCTTTCTTTACTTTACTCTATAAACCATGATTTCTCTTTCTTTCATCCACATTCCTTGACCCCTAATTTCTCTTCCCTTTCATCCACCTCCACCTCCTCTACTTCTCTTCCTTTCATCCACATTTTTTTAACTCTAAATTCTCATCCACATTTCATCCACCTCCACACTCTTTCCTCCCCCCCAGAACAAGATGGATGCCTTTCTCAGCCTGTTTGACCCCACACTGGAGGATGAGACCTCGGGGGGGGACACGGGGGACATGGATGAACTAAATGGCAATGTGGTGACCCCTGGGGAGGAGCGGTGGCAGCGGGGGGGGCGGGGCACGGTGGGGGGCATCCGTAGGGGCCCCAGCGTTGCCGTCCTGCCCGACCAGCTGCCCTCGGAGCCTCAGGAGGGGAACATTGAGTACAAGTTGAAGCTGGTGAACCCCAATCACGAGAGGTTCAAACGCCTGGTCTCCCAAGTAAGGGGTTGTGATTTTTTTTTGGATTTTTAGATTAAAGACATGTGTTTTGTATGTGTTGTGTTTGTAATACTGATCGTTGTATTGAAGTAATGATTAATCTAGCAATGCCTATCATATTTTTATGTCTTGTAGTAAGTTTTGTTTAATTTGTGATTTTTAAGGAATATCTGGAAGTATCATGTCATTGTGAATTGGCTGAAATAGGGACTTTTAATCATTGTAACTGAAAACTGACTTCAGATTCGTGTTCAGCATGCCTGAAAACTGCTAGGAACAAATTTTCAAGCAAATCTATTATTCAAAAAATATTGCAAATTTAGCAAGGGGCATGCCTTACAAAATGTGCAATATTTTTTGAAAAATAGATTTGTTTGAAAATTAGTTCCTAGTAGTTTTGGGGCCTGCTGAACACGAATCTGGAGTCAGTTTTCAGTTACAATGATTAGAAGTCCCTATTTCAGCCAATGCACTCACTCCTTCCCTCCCTCTTTTCTTCCCTCCCTCCCTCCCTCCCTCCCTCCCTCCCTCCCTCCCTCCCTCCCTCCCTCCCTCACTCCCTCCCTCCCTCCCTCCCTCACTCAACCCTCAACCTCTTCAACCTCACAGATGCAATGGCGGTTACGGGAGGGTTTAGGAGAAGCCATATACGAGATCGGCGTGGAGGACTCAGGCTTCCTATTGGGCCTGACAGAGGAGGAGCTTGAGGCGTCCATGGCCACACTGCGTCGCATGGCCTGTCAGCTGGGGGCCTCTCTCACCGTCATCCGGGAGAAAGTGATCCAGGGGAACGACAGCACACGCAAGGCTGCCGAGGTGCTGGTTAGAAAGGTGGGTCTTGGGTCTGGTTTGGGTCTCTTCTGAAGGTGTTGTGTGAGAAGTGATGCTGTTTTATCTAGATTTTTTTTTCTTTTTTGTCATTTTGTGGCTATAGTGATATAGTAATGGTGGCCCAGACAGGATTTTTATAGTGACGCCTGTGATTAGAGGCTCTTCCCGCCCCCCTGTGTCCTCCGATGCACTCCCAATCGAAGGTAGAGTTAATGGGCAGCATGTGGGTGTTCTTAGGCCACTCGACGGTGCAGAAAGATCGTAAGTGGATTTTGGTTCTCATCGGGTGGTGAACTTGGAACGCCACTCGGAGACGCTGACCACTCTGTTACCGCCTCCCCAATAATGCTCATTACTCTTCTGTTCTTGTGTGTTTTTGATCTATGCGAAATGTAATAGAGTAAAAAAATATAACACTGTAACTTATAACTACCCAAAATGTAGGTAAAGAGTGCAATAGCTATCAAGTTCAATTTTCTTGACCATATTTTGACTACAGTTCGTAATAAAAAACATAAACAAACGACTCCACTTCCCCAGGTACCAGATGACCAATACAGCATAGAGCTCCGAGTTGCCGTCTTAGGGAACTCGGACGTGGGGAAGTCAACCCTCCTCGGGGTACTGACGCGCGGGGAGCTGGACAACGGGAGGGGGTGCGCGCGTCTCAACGTGTTCCGCCATCGCCATGAAGTGTGCTCGGGCAAGACCTCCTCCATCTCCCTGCAACTCATGGGCTTTGACTCCCAGGTACGTATCATGACACACACACACACACACACACACACACACACACACACACACACACACACACACACACACACACCTACACACACACCTACACACACACACACACACACACACACACACCATCTACATCAGTATCCTATATCTCATCTCACCTTCTTTTTATGAACATCCACACAATTAAATACATTCAATACTTTATACATTTATCTCACGGCCTCTTGTAGCTTCCTTATGTTCTTATGTTCTTATCTTCCTGTTTCTTCTTCTTTCTATTTAACCCCTTCACGCCCAGATCTTTCCTTTCCTATAAAAAATTGTCTGTTGTTAGCCATAAAATTACAAAAAGTAACTGAATATACCAATTTAGCTAGTGGACAAGGATACTAAACAGGTCATATCTATAAAACATTGCTTATATTCACTAAAAATCATCTAATGGTACCTAAATTACAATGGAAATTACGTTCTGGGTCTCAAGGGGTTAACGTCATTTTTTCCCATAATCTTTCCCATAATCCCATCTTTCTGTTTGACGTTAAATATTGGCAGGTAAGTAAGGTCATCATATTATTATCTCGCGGCCTCTTGTAGCTTCCTTATTTTCTTATGTTCTTATGTTTCTGTTTTCTTCTTCTTTCTATTTGACGTTAAATATTGATGTGTTTTTTTAATCGTTAGGGACCATGAGGAACCATTTCACTATTAGAGAGAGAGAGAGTGAGAGAGAGAGAGAGAGAGAGAGAGCATTATCAGCATCATCAGCATCATCAGGATCTTTCTATTTGACGTCAGATCCCCCCATGATGTCTTATGAGGCTAGACGGTCGATGATACACTTCCAACTATCTCTATCCATTGCCTCAACCTCTTCAATGCTGCCAGATCCTCTTCAGCATTGGGCATTGAAGAGGTTGATTCCCAGGCACTATTAAATTTATGGTTCCTCGGCTTCTCAACAAAGTTACTCATACCTACATATTTACCTACACCTTTTTCACCCACCCTATGTACCCTTCTATCATCCCTACACCCATCAATACCCATCAACTCACCTATTCCTCATCACTACTATGAAATCAATGGTATATCAACTACTCGAACATATTTACTCACATGCCTACATCCTTACACTCCTTTTCACCCACCCTATGTACCCTCCTATCCTCCCTACACCCATCAATACCCATCAACTCACCCATTCCTCATCACTACTATGAAATCAATGGTATATCAACTACTCGAACATATTTACTCACATACCTACATCCTTACACTCCTTTTCATCCACCTTATGTACCTGTATCCTCTTCCTTGTCTGGCACTTTCCCCCTTTTTCTGGCATTAAATCAATCAATATCCTCTTCCTACACCCATTAATCAACTCATCAACACTTCCTCATCTCCCAGGGGAACGTCATCGACCAAACGTGCACCCGTAGCCGCGATTACGACGACGAGGATCTCTGCAGCCAGTCCATCAAGATCATCAACTTCATCGATCTCGCCGGTGACCAGAAGTACCTGAAGACCACGGTGTTTGGGCTGTCCGGGTACTCGCCTCATTATGCTGTGCTGGTGGTCAGGTGAGGAGGGGGAGGAAAGGGTGTTGTTGTTAAGGCTGAATGGGTTGATGTAGGTGTTGTAGAGACTGTTGAGGAGTGGGATGAGTGTTGTAGAAAGATTAAAGAGTAAGTTAGCATTTTAAGAGAGAAAAAAGGACCTGAACAAGTGATGTATAAAGTAAAAGTGGCTGAAGTAAGCCTATAAGGGAGTCAAAAAGACCTGAATAAGTAGTGTCAAAAGTAGAAAAGACTGGAATAATGTCTTAGAAAATATAAAAAACACTCATAACAAACACCAAAAAGCTCAAAACACGACAAAAATGCAAAAAAACTCAGGTGAGGAGGAAAAAAAGAAAAAGAAAAAAAAACTTCTCACCTTTTTTCCCTAACCTCATTCCCTTTTTTTTCTTCCCTACCCTTTATTTCCTGCCCTAAAACGTCGTACCCTTATAGTATTTTTCCCTGAAGCCTTTTTACTCTCCCTTCAACTGTTCTATATCATCTTCAAACTGTTTCATCTTTCCCTTAGTTAAATTAAAATGAGTTGAGAATGTTGTTGTTGTTAAGGTTAAATGGCGTAAGAACCCGTCTTCCCGTCCCTCCTCCAGTGCCTTCTCGGGAGTGGCGCCCATGACGGAGGAGCACCTGAGTCTGGCGCGGGCCCTCGACGTGCCCATCGTCATCGTGGTCACCAAGACGGACATTGCCTCGCCCCAGCAGACCCAGCGCACCATCACAGACCTCACGCAGACCCTCACACAGCCGGGATATAAACGGGTGAGTGTTACTTAGCGACATAAAGAGTCCTTGTCTCTTTTTGTATGTCTGTCTGTCTCTCTTTATCTGTTTTTTCTCTCTCACTCCATTTGTATCTGTATGTCTATCTGTCTCTGTTTATCTGTTTATCTCTCTCTCTCTATGCTTCTTTGGTCTTATAATCATCTCATCATCTTTCTGTTTAACGTCAGATTTTGCTATTATGTCTTATGAGGTTAGACGATCAGTCCAGGGGGGAGATGCTGAGAAGTGCCATAGAGGTAAGGCGAAAAGAGCGCCTTAGCCGTCTTCAGGCGCTTTTGTAACGGCCCGGCTAAGGCACCGACTAAAGCCCATGTACAGTCGAAAGTTCAGGCGCTTTTGCACTGCCTTACACCTCCAAAGCCTATGGCGTGGGCGTGGTCCAAGAATCCTACTAGCCAATCACGTTGCCTATCTGAGCGCTGCTTAGGCAGCTTCGACCAATCACAAGGCTTGAACACGTCTCTGCTGAAGCAAGGAATGTTGTCCCTCCCTCCCTAGCCAAGCACTTATGGCAAGGATACACCGCTCTCCCCCGCCAAAAGCTGTTTCATCACAAGTTTGACGTTCAACGCAGGTTTTGACCACTTATATATTTTTGCATTGGGACGTGCCATACACCATGATAATCGTTAAGGTGTGCCGATTCCGGGACAGTGAGTGAAAATTTAATGCAAGCAACATTCCAGGAATAAGAAGATGAATAAAAAAAGGTGAAAAAAAAGTTTATACACGATTTCATTTTGCTCTCATTATCTTCTTATAGGTATAGTTTACTGCAATTTTTATACATTCATGATATGCACTAATGTCTCGTGAAGATGATGGTATGTTCAGCTGTCCTAAATATCATCTGGTAGTATGATAATACCGTATAATAGTACAACATTTTAGTGCGGGCGGAGCACCTGCCGCCCGCCGCCCGCCCCTAACCAACACACAACACAACATTTCTTATCACCAGCATATAACACCCTATAATGCCGCATTAGTCTTGCACGATCAATTCATACACACCTTGCAACACTATTAATACGTAAACACCAATTGTTACGTTGTAGGAACTGAAACAAGGCTGTATTTGCTTTATAAACAGAAGATGAATGTCTGTCAAAGGCCCACAGCAGCTCACTAAGTCAGGGTCTGACCATGCCTTAGTTTTCAGCGCCTTTAGCGGTGCCACTAAGGCAGCAATCTCGACTGAGCATAGCGGTGGGAGGGCGTTTCGCCTTACCACAGGCGCCCTAGTGGATAGGGCGCCCTAGCTCGCTCTCAGCATCTGGGCCCTGTGGTCTTATAAATGTATCTAAATCTATTGTTTTATTATAGTTGATACACACTTGTTGCCGCTATTGCCTCTTTTTTAGTCCATTCCGGACATTTATAACTTCCCCTCTTTTTTTTTTGTCCATTCGAGACGTTTATACAGGAATAAAAGCTGACCTATTATGTTATTTATACCTTTTATCTTCCTTTCCTTAAATTTCCCTATGATAAAATTATGCATCATTTACTTATGGTCATAATTAACATATAAAAAGAAAACCCTCCATTTGGTGACCGGGTCTTATCGCTACAGGTGCCGCTGATCGTGCAGAACGAGGATGACGCCATCACGGCCGGGAGTAACCACCTGGAGGGGAACGTGGTGCCCATCTTCTGTGCCTCCAGCGTCACGGGCGACGGCCTGAGCCTGCTGAAGAAGTTCCTGTTTGTGCTGCCCCCGAGGATGAGCAACAAGGAGCGAGAGAAGCTGGAGCAGGTGTGTGGGTGTGTGTGAGACGAGAGAGAGATGGTAGAGAGAGATGGTAAAGAAAGAGAGAGAGAGAGATGGTAAAGAAAGAGAGAGAGAGAGAGATGGTAGAGAGAGATGGTAAAGAGAGAGAGAGAGAGATGGTAGAGAGAGATGGTAAAGAAAGAGAGAGAGAGAGATGGTAAAGAGAGAGAGAGAGAGAGAGAGAGAGAGAGAGAGAGAGAGAGGGAGAGAGAGAGATGGTAGAGAGAGATGGTAGAGAGAGATGGTAAAGAGAGAGAGAGAGAGAGAGAGAGAGAGAGAGAGAGAGAGAGAGAGAGAGAGAAAACACAGATGGAATTTTTTTGTGAGAGTATTTTCTGTTTTTTTGGGTGTGGTTTTATGGATTTTGGTCATTGAATGGTTTTTTTTTTGCCTTTTTTGTATTTTTTAATATTTCAAAACATTTACAGTGCGACAAAAAACATAAACTTTCCCTCCGTCACTATATTCCTCCTCGTGTTTACCCCACGGATAATAATTCCTGATAATTATTACTCCACTATTCCTCCTTTGATTTATCCCCTCTTATGTCGTATTTATCCCCCGTCTTTACCCCCCCCCCCCCCCCCCCAGGAGCCAGCGGAGTTCCAGATTGACGAGGTGTTCCACGTGGACCACAGCATCATCGTGGGCGGCCTGCTCACCAAGGGCGTCATCACTCAGGGCACCACGCTACTGCTGGGTACGCACACACACACACACACACACACACACACACACACACACACACACACACACACACACACACACACACACACACACACACCACACACACACACACACACACACACACACACACACACACACACACACACACACACACACACACACACACACACACACCATCTACATCAGTATCCTATATTTCATCTCACCTTCTTTTTATGAACATCCACACAGAGCCACATCCAAGATCTATAACCCCTTCACGCCCAGATCTTTCCCTGGCTATATAAAATTGTCTGTTGTCAAGCCATAAAATTACGAAAAGTAACTGGATATACCAATTTAGTTCATCGACGAGGATACTAAACAGGTCATATCTATAAAAATAGTTCTCATATTCATTAAAATCATCTAATGGTAGCCTAATTACAATGGAAATTACGTTCTACTACTACTACTACTACAATAAACTACTTCTACTACTACAACTACAACAATAATAATAATAATAATAAATAAAGTTAATACGAGTCAGAGGCAATGCTGCAACCTACCCTCGATGCAACCTGCCCCGCTCTCCCCTCCTATGTATATATTGTATAATTCTTGAATGAGTGTGGGACTAGTTCATGCCGTCGTGCTATGTATTAATTGAGCCTGGTTATACAAAGACATAATACAGTGTGTGTGTGTGTGGTGTATGTATGTGTATATTTCAATATGTACAAGTCTATTACAATAATAAATTGGAACAGGAACTACCACGTGTAGGTTTCGTGGCCTCTTGTAGCTTCCTTATTTTCTTATGTTCTTATGTTCTGGGCCTCAAGGGGTTAATACGTATCATCATTACTTCATTACCTTCAACCCCCCATTCTCCCCCAGGTCCCATGGACAACTGCAGCTTTGTGCCGGTAACGGTGGGGTCGCTGCACCGCAACAAGGTGCCGTGCCGCGTGGTGTGTGCGGGGCAGTCAGCCTCACTCTCCCTCGAGGGGCGCCAACTGTACCTGCGCAAGGGCATGAAGCTGATGAGTGCAGAGGCGCGACCCAGGGCTTGTTTCTACTTCCAGGTGAGGGAGACAAACAGAGAGAAAGATAGATAGAGAGACAGACAGAGAGAGAGACAGATAGAGACAGGGACAGACAAGGCTTCTACTTCCAGGTGAGGGAGACTAACAGCCAGACAGACAGACAGAGAGACAGACAAACAGATAGACAGAGACAGACAAACAGACAGACAGACAGACAGACAGACAAGGCTTCTATTTCCAGGTGAGGGAGACTTTTCTATTCTTTATTATTCTTTTATCTCACTTTATCTAACATTCTTATATTATTACTCTTCTTTATCACCACGTGGAGGTCTTACGGCCTCTTGTAGCTTCCTTATTTTCTTATGTTCTTGTTTTTTAGTTTTTTTTTTTAACATCACAAGGGACTGGTCAAGGGCACAACAAAGAGGTAACACAAAGCCCGGTAGTTGACAGTCCCTATAAAGAAGACAGTAAGAGAATAAAAAAAGAGGGGTGGGCCAATTTAGTTCGGGGTGTCTTGTTACTCTTCTCTTGAAAATATTTAAGTCGTAGGAAGGGGGAAACATAGAAGCAAACACATGTAAACACTGAATAGGATACAAATAGAACATGTATCTTGTTAATATAGTTTTGTTGAACATATTTTCTTGTTAATGCATTTAGTATTGTTATTTTTACGTGGACAAAGTGTATCATATTTTTTTTTTTTTTTTTTTTTTTTTTTTTTTTTTTTTTTTTATTTATTTATTTATTTATTTATTTATTATTATTATTATTATTTTTTGTTTTGTTTTTGTTTTTGTTTTTTGTTTTTTGTTTGTTTTTGTTATGACGTTAAAAATTCTGTAAAAACTTTGTCAATAAACTACTACTACTATCCACCTGTTGGCTTCCCACACCCACTACCCCCCTCCCTCCCTCCCTCAGGCCAGGACCCAGGTTTGCACTCACTCTACCAGCATCGGCCGCGGGTTCCAGGCCACCGTGCACATCGGCAACGTGCGGCAGACGGCGGTGGTGGAGGGCATCCTGGGCTCCCGCGGCCTGCACACCAACGACAGGTAGGTAGTCGTTAGGTGGTTAGTGCGGAGTCATTAGGGATATTTAATTAACCCCTTCACGTCCAGATGTTTCCTTTGCTAAAAATAATTATGTTGTCAGCCATAAAATTACGAAAAGTAGCTTAATATGCCAAATTAGTTAGTGGACAAGGATACTGAACTAGTCATATCTATAAAATATTGCTTATGTCACTAAAAATCTTCTAATGGTACCCAAATTACAATGAAAATTACGTTCTGGGTCTCAAGGGGTTAATAGGAGGCTAGATAATTCATGGATGGGGATGGAAGGTGGATGTAGGTAGTGTAGAAAGGAACTACCGTATTTTATGGCTTATAAGACGCTGCATCTTGGAAGACGCACCCTGATTTTGGACAGAAATTTATACGAAGAAAAAAAAAAAAACTGTTGTCCGCTATATATTCATTTTCACACAAGAACACTCACTATTCATTATCTTCATTCAGCACTGCTCATCAGCCATTTTTATTTTCTAGCTTTTATGCGATAGTATAAGTAAATCGTCATGTTGGCTGGCTGAACATGTGCACGCAGGTCGGACGGCGGGAGTGAAAAACCCTACCGCAGCGGTGCAGCTGTGTGCCTGCCTGATGTGCCCATCAGCTGAGTCTGGCTTGTCGTCCTGAGTGTAAACAAACCCCTCTCACGCCCTCCCGTGCCTCACTACGTTGCCTGCCTCCTGTGCCTCACCACGTAGTGTTTGAAGTTTCCTGTATGCGTGTAGTATTTGTGGTGGCTGCGTGTACATATGTATACAAATTTTCATCTAATGTAACAAACAAAGTTCCTTAAACACGCAATGGCTATTGGCGCCAATCTGCCGAGGCGGAAAGGCTCCCGCCAGTACCGTGTAAACATCACAGGGTGAGGACAGATTGGTAGTTGATTTGAATGTCTTATGGTATTCTAAATACTCTTAACAGATATGTACTGAGGTTACATCATATAAGAGGCTGAATTGAATAGCTACCTAAGCTAACCTACAACATTCCTCTTGGAAGACGCAGGAGTGTTTTTCAGGGTATTTTTTTGGAAAAAAAGTGCATCTTATAAGCCGTAAAATACGGTACATACCACGTTTAGGTCTCCCGGCCTCTTGTAGTTTCCTTATTTTCTTATGTTCAAGTTTTGGGTATTTTCTTGGTGGACCGCTAACTGTTTTAACTTTGTGGAGCGCTAACTAATGTTCTTATGACAGGGGCTCCGTCATCTTCCGCTTCCTCCGCCAACCCGAGCTGGTGCAGAACGGCTCCCGGCTCCTCTTCCGCCAGGGTTCCACCAAGGGCATCGGCAAGGTGATCCAGGTGTTTGAGGAGGAGCCGGACAACGTGGATCTGTACAACGGCCTGGTCAGATAGAGAGGCCGCCGGGGGGCAGGAGGAGGAGGATGCCATGCGTTACTTAGGTGTTAAGACGTACCTAAATATTTTATCACGCCACGCCTATGTGTACATACATACATAGTCTTGATCTCTGTAGCTTGTTGAGGACTCATGTTGTTACTTTGTGTATTTTGTATTGTCTGCCACCTGGTGTGGTCCTCAGTGTGTGTGTGTGTGCGTATGTGTGAGCCAAGTGACTACAGGAACTACCACGCGTAGGCCTCGCGGCCTCTTGTAGCTTCCTTATTTTCTTATGTTCTGATGTTCTTATGGCCACACTCAGGGGTGAGGGCAAGGCAGAGGGCCACTATAAGTCCCTGGCCCCCCGCCAGCCTCACCGGGCCATACACAGCCAGGGTATTGCACTGCTACACGCCTGCCCTCACACCTGCATGTAAGGAAAGGTTGAGTTGCCAGACTTATTGTTGTGGTGATAAACTTCACAAGGACGGGAAAAACATTGTGAGGTGGAATGTTGGACGTCCGGCCCTTGTGATGGCCTGAGTGTAAGGGCAGAGCAGGGCCTGAGAGTAAGGGCAGAGGAGGGCAGGAGTGGCAGGTATTTTTTATACTTGCTGAAAAGTTTTCAGCATTCATCTTCTTGCTTTCAGTTTTTGAGGTAATCATTTAATTATTACAAGATATTATTTAGCACCTCTGTGAGGTGTAGCTTGATCAGATTCTATTGTTGTATGAATACCCATCGTGCACTAATCTGTCTGATTTAAAATTTTGATGTATGCTTGCACTAAGGACAGTGATTGCTTCTTTCACCTGTGAATAATGATGACCTTAGTCATGACTGTATTGATGACTATTGATAACACAGCTCTAGTATCACACCAGTGATGTCACTCGCCGTGAAGGCACGTGTGCATTGCTATAGGTATCTTCAAATGTTCACGTTATGCCGTTCATCTGTTATTGTAGTCCAGCTTGATCACAAGATTCATCAGGAACTTGACAGCTCTATGTACAGTGTTGTTTGGAGTGTTGCAGCGTTGGTCCGGCGTTGGTGCCAGGACACTGCCCGCCGGGCCCTCGCCCGGACCATTACATTGTGATCATGGTTCCTGCAACACTGAAGACACTCGGGGAAGCAGGAAGTGTTACAGGACAGTGTGGGAGTGAGGCAGCGGCGGCCGTCACAGGAATCTCTTAAATGAAGTGTGTAATAGTGTGCTGGCAGTGACTCAGTGGCAGTTTAGTGTGGGCAGTGACAGTGTTGATGCCACGCCTGCCACTCGGCCAAGGCAATATGGGAGTCTGCCAGCCACCTGCCTCTCACCAGTTTATGGAACTGTCGCCGATGGGAATTCTCGCCGAAACACCAACCGAAAACTCTCTCCGATGTGGAAATTGTAACCTAACCTAGACATTGGCACCTAACTTAACCTAACTGATCAAGCTACTGATAGTATTTCATCCCTGAATGCAGAAACACGGGTAAAACCTGATTAAATGTGTATATTGAGTCCCGTAATATCAAGAATTGGAACACTCGACGACGGCGGCGAGAGCTCCAATCGGCGACAGTTCGCAGGTACCCTCTCCCCCGCCTGTTACCTAGAGTCCAGTCACCTTGAAATGTACAGTTCAAAGTTTTACAATAGTGATTATTTGGTACAATATAATCTTTACTAATGAAATAGGATATGTATTAGTTTATTGTCATAGTACTTGTGCAATGTACTAACTAGTGGAATCTACCTTTGAGGAACAGTGGGTGGGGAAAGAAGTGGAGAAATCTATGAAGGGGAGAAGAAATCCAAGAAGTTACGTATGACAGAGCAGTAAAGACCAGAGACAAAATGAGGAAGAATAAGACAGAGAATATAATGATAAATATATAAGGAAGATTAAGAAATGGGGGATTTTGTGAGACGTTTGTGTGTGTGTGTGTGTGTGTATTGAGTCCTTATATCACTGATTACACCTTGTCTTATCATCTTTGGCTCCTTAAGTACACCTGCCCCCTCGTCATGCCATTAGGCCTTGATTGCGACCATTGCTCCTCCTCTGATAACAGTGATAAGAACATGATGATTTTTTATTTTTTTTTTTTATTTTTTATGCTCAAGCCTTTTTATATATTTTTTTATGTGCGGTGCTTTACTGTTCTGTCGTGACGCAACGTTCCCTGTGATGGCAATACATAGGCCCTTATCATGACTCTTGGTAAAGGTCGGCTTTGGTACGGGCCATTGTTACCGAGTCCTCAGTTCTCCGTTTTTGTTTGCGTGTACGTATATGGATACCTGATGTATATATAACAGAATTTATTTTTGGAATGAGAGATGCCTTTAAGTACTATGGCTTATACGTCATCGTGATTTTAAGTTTTTTTTTGCCGTGCTTTGAGTGTTAATGTTTTGAGAAGCCTGACCCTTCATAAGCACAGGTGAATATTGCTTTCATATTTACAATACATCTAGGAATATACCGTGTGTTTTCATGACCCTCTGGTATAAGGAAGAATAAGTCTTGTAGTGGGATATTTATAGTCTATTTTTTTTAACGAGGCAAAAATTCCTACCCCCTTGCTGCTCACTGACTGATATTTGATGCCAGGAGAAGGGAATACTACGCTTCTTCTAATTGTCAGCTGTATTTTATCATAGTTAACCATATTATCAGGTAAACATAGGCATAATTTTAAGCATGAGACCTTAAGTTAACATGAAATTTTTGCCTTGTTAAAAAAAATGACTGTAGTTTTGCTTATGTATCTCAAAATGTTTATACTACCTATTCATATATATATATAGACTACCTATATTCTATGCTTATTGTATGTATGTATTTTTTTAGTATTCTCTGGTATAAAGCATAAATAAGCCTTTTGCTATGATAACTAGATTTCTTATGTATTCTCAAAATTCTATACTAGGGAAATATGGTTCAAATGAGAGTGCAGAGACAGGAGTAGAATGTCAATTTAAACTAATGGTAAACGATTATAAGGATGTTTGAGTATGTAAAGAGAGTATCTGTGCCCGAGGATAGGATCAAAGTAATGGAAGAAGAGGAATTGAAAAGTTAAGGTGTGTAGCAAGTCATGGAGAAGGGATTTAATGTAGGTACCTAGAGCATGAAATTGAAGGGGACACCAAGAAAATATATATCTAGAGTAATACAGTAACACAGAAGACAGTAATGAGCTTAAAATACATAAAAATTGAATATTAACTACCTTGGAACGCGTTACGTAAGGTGAATACCTACCGTAGATAACAGTGGTCTCCACCTGCAGTGATGTCGCCAGGCGCCATATATTACGAATTATAGCATTACTACTGATTTTTATGTGCCACTGAAGATAATACACAGTAGTTTATATCATGACTGTATAATCTACCCTGTTTCAGCATTGTTTTATGCTTTGTATCTGTAAGTATATACGGTTTCAAATTTCACTACGCGGTTTTTTTTCGGGCGACGACGACAGCGGTACGACACTCAGTAAATAAACACTAGATGGCGACTCTACTGTTGGTAGCTACTTTGTAGATATTTTTGTAATTTATTAATTTATAGCCATACTATGACACAGATGAAGACACAAAATGACACAGACTCTCCAGATAGCCCCTTCTAACTTTCCTGAAGTCATGGATATAGAAATGTAACTATTAACGCCACCACACGTCTGTAAACAGAAAAAAAAGTTGTCCTGGCGACTTTACTGTTATCTACGGTACCAAGAACTGGAAATTAAACACCATGAATGATATTTTAAAGCAATAAAGTGATCCAGAAACACTAATAACAAATTATAGATAACTAATATCACATAAATATTGGTAATAACCAGGTATACTGAAAAATAACTAATAATTTATTGCATCCCGTTAAAAAAAAATTCCCGCGCAATCGTGAAGTGTAGTCGGCGGAAAGCAAAACGTCCAACAACACAACAAGTTTTCTGTGATTACTTCTCTTATTAAAGGTTAGTAGAGCAATGGAATCGTGTAGCAGGGTAACAGAGTGGTCCATCTTGCTGTAGACGTGTAGTTACAGTGTATTTAAGGATGGCATAGCGGGATATAAGGTGATGCATGTGTTGTGGCCGCTGGTTGTACTCGCTGGGAAGATGCCACGATGACACGGCGGTAAAATGTTACGATGAGATTGTTACAGATTGATACAGATGTGGTAATAATGGACTTGGACTTCTATGGGTTTGCGCAAAATAAAACTAAAACCATTAGAAAAAGCACCTATTGCCGGCCAGGAAAAAATTGTCGGTCTCTGAAAACGACCGCGAAGTCCTCGTCCATTATTATCATGGATGTTGTTGTTGTAGCATCAGTAGTTGTTGTTGTGAACGATGAATAACAGGCAACTCTAATTTTCTCTACGTGTTAAACCTCTATCTCTCAAAATAACATTGGAAGTTAGCTAGCTTAATTTTCTCTACCTACGTGAGTTTCTCTAAGGGTAACTCTCACCCTATTTACTCTTAAATATGTCCATATATCTGGGTCCTGGTAATTTTCTGGGAAAATAAGTAAACATGGCCGCCCAGTTGGTTCCTGAACGCTGATTGGGTGACAACGTAGCTAGGCCCCTGATTGGCTCTTGGGAATCCTGGGGTGACGAGTTGTCGATTACGTATTTAAAATGAATAATCGCTTTTTTATTCGTGCACTGATATAGGATTGCATAGCCTTGTTGAAAACCCCAGCTTTTTTAATGACTTCATAAAAAAGTCCGATATTTAAGGCCTACGTAAAAGAAATATGATGCAATCCTTTAGTAACACCGTACAATTTACCGATATTTTGTTGATAATTCTTTTTTTGCACCAAATATAGGGGGATTTTTGTGTTTTTTAATATATTTCGATATTTCCGCATCGTTGTATGTATAACTCGCGAGCTTGGTGGATGTATTTTGTTTTTTTGTCCGATGGGATTTTTGTTTACACTTTAATGTCAACCTTGTTCTTCCTTGTATTTGAGCTGTGAGGTTATTTGTGTGTGATTAGCTATGCCTACAGTCGTAGTGGGTTTGTGTGTGCCTATGTGACGTGTTTTTCACGTTTTTAGTGAAGGAATACATCTGACTCAGTCGTTTAAAGGGTCAGATTATAGAAAAAACTAAACATGTTTCACTCCTTGGTTTCAACACTGAACTAGGATCTGTTACTGTTTATAAGATACACTCATCATATGCTATTTGCCCATATTTTTTCACGAACTATAGAACCTTCGGTAAAAAGTCGATCTGTGTTGTGGTGAATTTGAGGCTTTTTCGGGCATATTTTGATACCCAATATTTCATTAATTCCTCTATTTCATTGATTTTCTTGGCTTATTGTGTCCTATTTATCTGTATTTTACTTTATCCGTGTTGATTTATTAATTACTTTATGTATTTGATGTGTTTTGGTTAATGAAGGGATAAGGTGCTGGGCTGCCGCCGCCAAGCCACCGTCCTGTGACGTCACAGCGTGTTTACATATGTTGTTGGGGCCGCGGGGAGTGTTCATGGCTATGGGATCATTACTAGCCTTAAAACACGGGATTACTGGCTGTATGCAAGGCTGAGCAAAGCTAAATAGGGAAAATATCAATACAGAAACCCGAAAATAGGCTCAAATAGGTGAAATATTGGCTGTTATAGCTATATAGAGAGAGGAATGATGATTTCTTACGTCCATTATTTGCTATTATGTAGGTCATGTATGTCTGTTAGTGTCCCAGGAACTAGGCCTGCCCCGTGTTTAGACCTATGCCAGCCTTTAGAGGGAGGGGCATATATGCCTTAAATATGGGGGAGGGGGGTAAAAACAGGAACTACCTCATGTAGGTCTCACGGCCTCTTGTAGCTTCCTTATGTTCTTATGTGCTTATGTTCTTATGTCAGGGCCGTTACTTGATATATGCAAGCTACGCGGTTGCACAGGGCCCCCGAAGCCGCCAAGGGGCCCCTAAACTGCTTTTTTTATTTTTATTATTATTTTATTTTTTATTTTTTAAGAATCTAGTCTCTTTTCATCTTAAAGTGCACCAGATTGATGCATTTAAATATTTAAGGCATGCCCCCGGACCACCTTAGAGGGCTTGGAATCCCCCCCACCATAGTTTTACAAAATAGGGCTCCAAAAGGCTAGAAACGGCACTGACATCAGCGTGGAGGAAGTGGAATGACCTCTCGGGGACGAATTATGGAACTGTCGTCGACCGGAATTCTCGTCGCTACACGAACTGAGAACTCGTCGAGATAGACATTTTTGAAGACCTTGTTTTAACCCCTTGATGCCCAGAACGTAATTTCCATTGTAATTTAGCCACCATTAGACAATTTTAATGAGTATACGCAATATTTTATAGATATGACCTGTTTAGTATCCTTGTTCACTAGCTAATTTGGTATTTTCTGTTACTTTTCGTAATTTTATGGCTAACAACAGACAATTTTATATAGCAAAGGAAAGATCTGGGCGTGAAGGGGTTAATGATGACGGGCTGTTAGTCCTAGAGGAAAAACGCATAGAAGCAAAGTTGTTAAGCTTGATTAATTATATCCAATGATGCAATCAGAATCATATATACTTTTATATTATCTGAGAAAATTAATGTTTTGTGAGAAAGTCTACAACAAACCACCAGTAGACTGTGACACATTGAGAATACGACACCATGCAAGACTGTGTTGATAGACTAAGGGCTGATTCACACTGGCGTTTTTTCGGCATTTTTATCTGACGAGAAGGGGTCTGGGTCTGGGGCTGGTGTCATGATCGCAATAAGTTTTCAACAAAAATCACACACCGATCGCTCGGTCTTTCAAGAGACCGACTTCTCGTCAGATAAAAATGCCGAAAAAACGCCAGTGTGAATCAGCCTTAAGGGGTGAGGGGACGGAAGTTGCAGAGGCTACAAGAAGCAATACTAATACTTGTGAGCAATGCAAGGAAGGGTAGAAAATATAGGTAAAGGAATAGAAGATAGAGAAGAGCTTGTGATCAATTTAAAGGAGAATAAACAGATATGGGGGGAGGAATATAAGAGAGAAGAGAGGTGGCAGACAAAATAAACCATATGAAAAGCAAAGATACACTGCCTTTTACATAATCACTGATGAGTTTTTCTTCCCCACTGCAGAGACACATTCCACTCCGCCATGGCCGGCCACTCCGTACCCGTGGACTTCAAGGTGGATCCCGCTAAACTATCCAATCCGGGTGAGTTGTGGCGACACGGGAAGCTGTCTGTTGGGCTGACGATGAGCCACACAGGCCTGAAAGTGTACAAGTTGTCTTACCAGCCACTGGCGACTACTTCAAAAAGTTTTCAAGAATTTTACTACCGAGAGGAAAATAAAAAAATGGTTATTGATTATGGCAACAGTGTGTGTGTGTGTCGGCAGTGCTGTGTGTGTGTGTGTGTGTGTGTGTGTGTGTGTGTGTCGGCAGTGCTGTGTGTGTGTGTGTTGGCAGTCCTGTGTGTGTGTGTGTGTGTGTGTTGGCAGTGCTGTGTGTGTGTGTGTTGGCAGTGCTGTGTGTGTGTGTGTGTTGGCAGTGCTGTGTGTGTGTGTGTGTGTGTCGGCAGTGCTGTGTGTGTGTGTGTGTGTGTCGGCAGTGCTGTGTGTGTGTGTGTCGGCAGTGCTGTGTGTGTGTGCGTGTGTGTGTGTGTTGGCAGTGCTGTGTGTGTGTGTCAGATCAGGTTTCCAATGGGTTAGATGTTCCCACAATTGAGTTGCTAATTAATTCCCACATTGATACATTCCCACTATAAGATAGGTGGTGTGAGGATGAGGCCGTGCAAGGGGTGGGGAGCCGGGTGTGATGATGAGGCCGTGCAAGGGGTGGGGAGCCGCGTGGGGGGTGCCAGGCTGCCTCGTGAAGGGCTGTCTCACTCCCCACTCACAAGTAGAACAATTATTTTTACACGCGCTACTGGCAAGGGAGAATTTTTTTTTACCCGCCATGTCATTTATTTACTTGCCATGGCGAATAAAATGCTCTTAACTTTGAGGCCTGCTACATGTGCATCAACTCCTCAGATTTTGTGTATTTATGTATTTCTTGTTTTTGTTGTTATAGTTGAGAGGAAGACATTGCTGCAGGACCTGGTGCCCCTGCTGGAGCCCTTCACGGGAACCCTGACCCAGGTATTTAAGTCATATTATATCATTTACCTCCACCACCATCATCATGTTATGTACAAATACTCCATCCTTGATCACTTGTCAGTCAAATGTACTTTCTTTGTTTAACCCCTTGAGACCCACAACGTAATTTCCATTGTAATCTGGGTACCATTAGACAATTTGTAGTGAATATCAGCAATATTTTATAGATACAGCCAAATTCCCAACATCCGACCTCCAAACATCCGACTTGTCCAAACAACCGACTTTTTTCACCACCACATTGTGTCTTGTTTTGGCCATTTATTTTACTTCGTTTTTTTAAAGTTTTTTAGAAAACATTGATTTGTGGCTTTATTTATGCATGAATTTTACTTTCGCGTATACCACTGGATCGGCCTTCAAGAGCTGCATCTTTTATGTTCTATACCATTTTGTCCTTACGTTTATGGTTACTGTCATATCCGAACATCCGACTATTCCAATTATCCTTCCTACCTTCGGTCCCCCCAAGGTCGGATAATTTATACTTAGCTGTATGACCTGTTTAGTATCCTTGTCCACTAACTAATTTGGTATATATTGTCACTTCGTATTTTTATGGCTAACAACAGACAATTTTTTATAGCAAAGGAAAGATCTGGGCGTGAAGGGGTTAAGTCATTAGCATAACATTACGCCACCACCATCATCATGTTATGTACAAATACTCCATTACTGATCACTTGTGAGTCAAATGTACTTCTTTTGTTTAAGTAAGTAATTTGTACATCTTTTTACCATAGATACACCACTCTTCACCCATGTCTACCCACCCCTTCACCCATGTCTACCCACCCCCTCACCTGTATCTACCCACCCCTTCACCCATGTCTACCCACCCTTCACCCATGTCTACCCACCCCCTCACCTGTATCTACCCACCCCTTCACCCATGTCTACCCACCCCCTCACCCATGTCTACCCACCCCCTCACCTGTATCTACCCACCCCTTCACCCATGTCTACCCACCCCTTCACCCATGTCTACCCACCCCCTCACCTGTATCTACCCACCCCTTCACCCATGTCTACCCACCCCCTCACCCATGTCTACCCACCCCCTCACCTGTATCTACCCACCCCTTCACCCATGTCTACCCACCCCTTCACCCATGTCTACCCACCCCCTCACCTGTATCTACCCACCCCTTCACCCATGTCTACCCACCCCTTCACCCATGTCTACCCACCCCTCACCTGCATCTACCCACCCTTCACCCATGTCTACCCACCCCCTCACACGCATCTACCCACCCCCTCACCTGCATCTACCCACCCTTCACCCATGTCTACCCACCCCCTCACCCGCATCTACCCACCCCTTCACCCATGTCTACCCACCCCTTCACCCATATCAACCCATCCTCCCACCCACAGATGTCGGCGTGTGAGGTGCCGGGCGGTAACTACATGGCTCTGTTCAGCTCGGACGACATGACCGTCTCCCTCAAGATGTACAGCAGCGGCCTCGTCTCAGCCACCATAGACTACTTCACGGAGAACGTCAACCAGCACAAGATTGCCAACGATGTGAGTGGTCGTTAGAGTGTCTCAGGACTCTTTTTACCTCAACACTTTTTTATTTTATTTTATTTATCATATATTTTTCCCCTTGGTCAGTTCCTCATGATGTAAAAAATAAATAATATGGTCGTGGTTGTCATAGTTACGTATAATAATAATACAATTTTCACTCGAAGGCATAGTTAAAAAAAACCATAACACTCAAATTGAAGTAAAGTTGTAGCGTCTCCTCGGTTTACGGAACTGTCGGCGATGGAAATTCTCGCCGAAACACCAACCGAAAACTCGTCGACGTGGAAATGTTAACCTAACCTAACCTAACCTGGACAGTGGCACCTAACTTAACCTAACTGATCAAGCTAACGATAGTATTTCATCCCTGAATGCAGAAACACGGATAACACTTGATTAAATGTATATATTGGGTCCTGTAATATCAAGAATTGGAACACTCGACCACGGCGGCGAGAATTCCTATCGGCGACAGTTCCAGGTACCGTCTCCTATTTTACCTCTAACTACACTTTGTTTTTTTCCCTTGGCCAGTCCCTTATGATGTAAAAAAATAACCCACCTGTAAATGCTAGATTGTTGACTTCCTTCTAAACATCCAAAGTATTTTTCATTAACTCTCCATATATTTTTTATCTCCCCCCATTGGTCAGTTCTTATGATGTAAAAAAATAACCCACCTATAAATGCTAGATTGTTGACTTCCTTCTAAACATCCAAAGAGTATTTTTCACTAACTCCATATATTTTTTCCCTCCCCCTTTGGTCAGTTCTTATGATATAAAAAAAACCTCACTTTTATAAATGCTAGATTTTACACTTCCTTCTAAATTTCCGAAGAGTATTTTAACATTAACGCTGCATCGGTGTTATTTGTCTCCTTTCATGTAATTGTAGCTGGTTTTTCCGATTCAAACACTATTTTTTTTAAAGATTTTTCGAATATTTTTTTTAGATTCCCCTGTTTTCAGATTTTCAAGGGATGAATTATATTATTACTAGGAACAGACTGGACTTAAATAACTAACAAGAGACTTAACCCCTTCAAACCCAGATCTTTCCTTTGCTATAAAAAATTGTATGCTGTCGAGCCATAAAATTACGAAAAATAACTTAATATACCAAATTAGTTAGTCGACAAGGATACTAAACAGGTCATATCTATAAAACATTGCTTATAGTCACTAAAAATCGTCTAATGGTACCCAAATTACAATGGAAATTACGTTCTGGGTTTTAAAGGGTTAATGGTAATATTTGTAGGAGTCTTGAACTAAATGACGTAGAAATACCTAGTCTTTGCTTTAAACAACTATGTAATCTAAGCTCTATGTTGTTGTGCTAGTCAATGGCGGTGAATGCATTGTGAAGGACGTACTATATATACTCGCCTCTCGTTAAGTTGACAAATATGGGGGCCCTTCACTCACCCCTTCCGAATGCACGGGATTGGCTGAGGTGTTGGGTGTTGGGTGAGAATGCCTTACTCCAAGTTCCGCCCTAAAGCTCCAACACCCAACACTTCAGCCAATCCCGTGCGTTCGGAAGGGGGAAATGAAGGGGCCCCATTATCGCTGACTTAACCCCTTCACGCCCAGATCTTTCCTTGGCTATAAAAAAATGGTCTGTCGTTAGCCATAAAATTACGAAAAGTAACTGAATACAGGGAGGTCCCGTTATACGAGCATTCGGTATACGAGAAATCAACGATAGGAGCTGAGTAAATTAGGGTCTATTTTCAATATACGAGATCGAAAATCCAATGCTACGACATTCAAACATTGTGTTTGTTGTGTTTGGTATAGTTTTGTAGAGGTCCCAAGGTTAGGGCCACACACCTGGCTAATTACCCTTCAGGTCACGTCTTGATTGGGGTGACCTGACTGGGGTCAATCAAAATCCCCCTTTGTCCAGCCCTGGAGTCCTGTATTCAGGCAGTTACCTACCAACCACTACAGTGAGAGGAACACAGGGAGAGGAGTGGTGTTCCTCTCACTGTAGTGGTTGGCAGGTAACTGACTGAATACAGGACTCCCAGGCTGGACAAAGGGGGATTTTGGTTGACCCCAGTCAGGTCACCCCAAGCAAGACGTGACCTGAAGGGTAATTAGCCAGGTGTGCAGCCTGACCTTTAGGGGTAATTAGCCAGGTGTGCGGCCCCAACCTTGGGACCGCTACAGTTTATTTTAGCTTGAAAAACATGTCTTTGATGGGTCCTGGAACCCAACCTATATTTTACCATTAGTTATATATTTCGCTATAACGAGATTTCGCTTTACGAGTATGCCAGGTGTAACCTAACTGCTCGTATCTTCGGGACTTCCCTGTATACCAAATTAGTTAGTGGACAAGGATACTAAACAGGTCATATCTATAAAACATTGCTTATAGTCACTAAAAATCGTGTAATGGTAGTCAAATTACAATGGAAATTATGTTCTGGGCGTGAAGGGGTTAGTGTGCGGGGAGTGTAGTGTATGTTTATGTTAGTGTCCGTGGGTGTACTAATGTGCCTCCCTTCCTCTCTCTGCCCCCGCGCCTGCAGACTGTAAGTGCCAGGCTACTCGCATGCCTCTCCATCGCCTTGGTTTTTATTAGGCATTCCTCGTTGCTATTAGTTTTTGTGACGATTTTTGCACCTTATCTCAAAACCTTACTTTATGAGATTATTGACTTTTTTTTTTTTTTTTTTTTTTATTATTATTATTATTTTTATTGATTATTTATTATTATTTATTTTATTTCACTTTGTTATTAGTTATTGTGATGAATTGGCACCTTATCTCAAAACATTCCTACTTTATGAGATTATTATTATTATTATTATTATTATTATTATTATTATTATTATTATTATTATTTATTTATTTATTTATTTATTTTTTTAGTTTTTTTTATAGTTTTTTTTTAGTTTTATTCATGTAATTTGGTTTTTTCATCTTTATTTATTTATTTCCGCTTTTTTTAAACTGTTTATTTATTGTCACGATTTAGCACCTTATCTCAAAACCTTCCTTTATTTATCTTATTCGTATCTTATCTTATTTAGTTTTGTCAGCTTTCTCTTTTATTTTGTACATTTTCAGCTTTATTATTATTATTTTTTTTTTATATTGTTATTAAGCTTTTATTTTATCTCTTATTTAACTTGTTCTTATGTTATTTTATTTTGTTTGGTCAACTTTATTCATTTAATTTTGTTATTTCAGCTTGATTTATTTATTTTCCCTGTTATTTATACTGTTTTCTACGCCCAATGGTTTCTGTGTAGCTTACAGAACACATGACTCCAGCCAGGGGACATGCAGGAGTATACCTACACGTATACACCCTGTATTGACATGTTTTGGCTTGTAGCAAAAGAGACCACCACATTATCTCCACTGTTAAAAGTGTCAAGCATTATTATCTGCCTTGCCTCCTCTCCAGCACATCACAGCCTATGTCTCAGCACTGCCCTCTTTGTTGAACTATTACTGTATTTTATGGCTTATAAGACGCTGCATCTGGGAAGACGCACCCTCATTATGGAAAGAAATTTCAGAAAAGAAAAAAATCTAAAGGATATAAAAACATCTCTTGTGTAAAGGTATAAGTAAGAGTTTTGATGAATTCGCCATGGGTTGTAATTTCCAGGACTGAAAAAAGCTTGTGATACGTGTGACAGCCTGGTGGTAAATGCTGCATCAACACTACCAGACGACAGGTGGCATTGTTGACGCCAATCTGCCGAGGCGGAAGTTGCCGCGGAACGGCTCCCGTCAGTCTTGGCTGCAGACTCGTATAGAGTCTTACCTTGTGATACGTGTGACAGCCTGGTGGTAAATGATACATCAACACTAGCTGAGCGTTGTTGGTTAGTCTCATTCCAACATTCTTCTTGGAAGACGCAGAAGTATTTTTCAGGGTATTTTTTAGGAAAAAATTGCGTCTTATAAGCCCTAAAATACGGTAACTCTTGTTCTATTGTAAAACTCAATCTGTCTCTATTTCTATCATCTATACCTTAATTTATGTGCCCTGAATATATAACCAACACCAGAGTAGTATAAGCCACATCACATAACACCTTTGCAACATTGGTAACGCTGCTCTTAACACAGGATGGGCGTCGTCTTGAAGGGCACCTGCGTGAGAAGCTCGGTTGCAGCGTTGCCAAGGTGCTGCCGGCCATCAAGCGCGGCCCCACCATCAACCCTTACTTCACCAGCTCAGGTAGGCCCACCATCAACCCTTACTTCACCAGCTCAGGTAGGCCCCACCATCAACCCTTACTTCACCAGCTCAGGTAGGCCCCACCATCAACCCTTACTTCACCAGCTCAGGTAGGCCCCACCATCAACCCTTACTTCACCAGCTCAGGTAGGCCCCCATCAACCCTTACTTCACCAGCTCAGGTAGGCTACAGCACCAGGGGATAAAGGGCTCATGAGGTATATAATAATAATAATAATAGTAATTTTATTATCGCCTGGAGGCATACAGACAAAAAAGCAACAACAACAAGACAAAGAGTTAACTTAAGTACTAGAGCAAATAAATACATAATATAGGCCCATTAGGGGACATATATATGTTAGTACTGCATAGTGTTATTCATCTTGTAGCACTAGCTGTTGTCAACGTTGAAATACAGATAAAAAAACTAATAAAAAGATACACCAGATAAAAGTCAAAGAAATGAAGGTGCTACATAATTTAAATTTAGGGTCAGATTTATAAGTTTTTGAGATTTTATAGACTAATTTGATATCTCACCTCCTCCTCCTCCTCCTCCTCCTCCTCCTCCTCCTCCTCCTCCTCCTCCTCCTCCTCCTCCTCCTCCTCCTCCTCCTCCTCCTCAGACGACAGGATCTTGGAGTACGACGTTGACAAGTTGTTGTTTGAGGAGAAGACGGAGTTCCAGAAGGTGCAGATCTACCACACCAAGAGCTTCGGCAACATGCTGGTTCTCGACGATCTCCAGAGTAAGGCATTCTCTCTCTCTCTCTCTCTCTCTCTCTCTCTCTCTCTCTCTCTCTCCGTCTCTCTCTCTCTCTCGTCTTCTCTCTCTCTCTCTCGTCTCTCTCCTCTCTCTCTCTCCTCTCTCTCTCTCTCTCTCTCTCTCTCTCTCTCTCTCTCTCTCTCTCTCTCTCCTCTCTCTCTCTCTCTCTCCTCTCTCTCTCTCTCCGTCTCTCTCTCCCTCTCTCTCTCTCCTCTCTCTCTCTCTCTCCTCTCTCTCTCTCTCTCTCTCTCTCTCTCTCTCTCTCTCTCTCTCTCTCTCTCTCTCTCTCTCTCTCTCTCTCTCTCTCTCTCTCTCTCTCTCTCTCTTCTCTCTCTCTCTCTCTCTCTCTCTCTCTCTCTCTCTCTCTCTCTCTCTCTCTCTCTCTCTCTCTCTCTCTCTCTCTCTCTCTCTCTCTCTCTCTCCTCTCTCTCTCTCTCTCTCTCTCTCTTCTCCTCTCTCTCTCTCTCTCTCTCTCTTATTTTATTTATTTATTTATTATTATTTTTTTTCTATTTTATTTTATTATTATTTTATTTTTTCCTATCTTTTTTTATTATTTTTTATTTATAGTGTTTTTTTTTTTCGCGGGACCCAAAACAAACACTATAGCAGCCCTACGAAGTCTTCTTGCACGACCCACTGTGTTTGTTTTGGTCGCGGGTCCCGGAAGATGCCAGTAGAAGATGCTCGTAGCCGTAATGCCGGGTGACGAAATGCGCATTTTTTGTCACCACTACGGTAGCAAAATCAAATGGTAGCGAAATAAATATGATAAGTTATTTAGATTTTTATCAATAATCAAAAGAAAAAGTAGTCATTTTGGAATACATTTTTATCCTATACTCACAACCTATAATTTTTCAGGCCTAGATAGATGCTGCCTAGGCCTAGATAGATGCTGCCTAGACCTAGATAGATGCTACCTAGACCTAGATAGATGCTGCCTAGGCCTAGATAGATGCTGCCTAGGCCTAGATAGATGCTGCCTAGACCTAGATAGATGCTGCCTAGACCTAGATAGATGCTGCCTAGACCTAGATAGATGCTGCCTAGACCTAGATAGATGCTACCTAGACCTAGATAGATGCTACCTAGACCTAGATAGATGCTACCTAAACCTAGATAGATGCTACCTAGACCTAGATAGATGCTGCCTAGACCTAGATAGATGCTGCCTAGACCTAGATAGATGCTGCCTAGACCTAGATAGATGCTGCCTAAACCTAGATAGATGCTACCTAGACCTAGATAGATGCTACCTAGACCTAGATAGATGCTGCCTAGGCCTAGATAGATGCTGCCTAGGCCTAGATAGATGCTGCCTAGACCTAGATAGATGCTGCCTAGACCTAGATAGATGCTGCCTAGACCTAGATAGATGCTGCCTAGACCTAGATAGATGCTACCTAGACCTAGATAGATGCTACCTAGACCTAGATAGATGCTACCTAAACCTAGATAGATGCTACCTAAACCTAGATAGATGCTACCTAGACCTAGATAGATGCTGCCTAGACCTAGATAGATGCTGCCTAGACCTAGATAGATGCTGCCTAAACCTAGATAGATGCTACCTAGACCTAGATAGATGCTACCTAGACCTAGATAGATGCTGCCTAGACCTAGATAGATGCTACCTAGACCTAGATAGATGCTGCCTAAACCTAGATAGATGCTACCTAGACCTAGATAGATGCTACCTAGACCTAGATAGATGCTACCTAGACCTAGATAGATGCTGCCTAGACCTAGATAGATGCTACCTAAACCTAGATAGATGCTACCTAGACCTAGATAGATGCTGCCTAGACCTAGATAGATGCTACCTAGACCTAGATAGATGCTGCCTAAACCTAGATAGATGCTACCTAGACCTAGATAGATGCTACCTAGACCTAGATAGATGCTGCCTAGACCTAGATAGATGCTACCTAGACCTAGATAGATGCTGCCTAAACCTAGATAGATGCTACCTAGACCTAGATAGATGCTACCTAGGCCTAGATAGATGCTGCCTAGACCTAGATAGATGCTGCCTAGACCTAGATAGATGCTACCTAGACCTAGATAGATGCTACCTAGACCTAGATAGATGCTACCTAGACCTAGATAGATGCTGCCTAGACCTAGATAGATGCTGCCTAGACCTAGATAGATGCTACCTAGACCTAGATAGATGCTGCCTAGACCTAGATAGATGCTACCTAGACCTAGATAGATGCTGCCTAGACCTAGATAGATGCTACCTAGACCTAGATAGATGCTGCCTAGACCTAGATAGATGCTGCCTAGACCTAGATAGATGCCTAGACCTAGATAGATGCTGCCTAGACCTAGATAGATGCTGCCTAGACCTAGATAGATGCTGCCTAGACCTAGATAGATGCTGCCCAGACCTAGATAGATGCTGCCCAGACCTAGATAGATGCTGCCTAGACCTAGATAGATGCTGCCTAGACCTAGATAGATGCTGCCTAGACCTAGATAGATGCTACCTAGACCTAGATAGATGCTGCCTAGACCTAGATAGATGCTGCCTAGACCTAGATAGATGCTGCCTAGACCTAGATAGATGCTACCTAGACCTAGCTAGATGCTGCCTAGACCTAGATAGATGCTACCTAGACCTAGATAGAGATGATGGTTAACCCCTTGAGGCCCAGAACGTTATTTTCATTGTAATTTGGGTACCGTTAGACAATTTTTAGTGAATATAAGTAATATTTTATAGATATGACCTGTTTAGTATCCTTGTCCACTAACTAATTTGGTATATTCAGTCACTTTTCGTTATTTTATGGCTCGACAACAGGATTTTTTATAGCCAAGGAAAGATCTGGGCGTGAAGGGGTTAAATTCTCCCAAACAAGTCATACAATCATTAACAAAGTACAGTTATCTTAGAATACATTTAATTCACGGCCTATAATTTTGCAGACCTGGCCGAGAGTGACCTTGTTTACACGCACGGCCTCATGTCCAAGGGGAAGGAGTCCTACGAGGGCAAGGAGGTGCTCATCCTCGGGGGGGCGACGGGGCCCTGCTGTGGGAGCTCCTCAAAGAAAACCCTAAATACGTCACCATGATTGATGTGAGTTTGCGATGACCATTGTTTTCTCTTCTCACATACAGCCAAATTCCAAACATCCGACCTCCAAACATCCGACTTGTCCAAACAACCGACTTTTTTCACCACCACATTGTGTCTTGTTTTGGCCATTTATTTTACTTAGTTTTTTTTAGTTATCAGAAAACATTGATTTGTGGCTTTATTTATGCATGAATTTTACTTTCGCGTCTACCACTGGATCGGCCTTCAAGAGCTGCATCTTTTATGTTCTATACCATTTTGTCCTTACGTTTATGGTTACTGTGATATCCGAACATCCGACTCTTCCAATTATCCGACCTACCTTCGGTCCCCCCAAGGTCGGATAATTAATACTTAGCTGTAATTATTTTGTTGTGATGGCCATTTTTTCTCTTCTCACCTAATTATTTTGCTATCCTGTATATATATTGTCAGGAAGAACATTCGGGGTCGTAAAACTCATGTCACAAATTTAAATGATGAATGCCGACAATATAATAGGAAGCGTATCATCGACCGTCTAACCTCGTAAGACATTATGGGAAAATCTGACGTTATACAGATGATGATGATGATAAATATCCGGTCATTGTTTGTGTTTGTGTACAGATTGATGATGCCGTGATGAGGAGTTGCCGCAAACACCTGCGCTCCGCCTGTGGGGACTGCATGGACAAGTATGAGGGCGACAACTACAAGGTGGGCGCCGCAGGACTGCAGTACAAAAAGTTTCAAAGAGAAAAGCGTAGATTTAAAAAAGAAATAGGGGAAAAATGGTTCACAAATAGGGCGGTGAATGATTGGAATGGACTCAGTAGACAGGTAGTTAGTGCGGAGTCAATAGGGAGCTTTAAAGGGAGGCTAAATAAATTCATGGATGGGGATGAAAGGTGGATGTAGGTAGTATTAAGTAACAGGAACTACCACGTGTAGGTCTCCCAGCCTCTTGTAGCTTCCTTATTTTCTTATGTTCTAAGGTGTAGGTTCCATCTCGTCTTAATACATACAGGAACTACCACGTGTAGGTCTCTCAGCCTCTTGTAGCTTCCTTATTTTCTTATGTTCTAAGGTGTAGGTTCCATCTCGTCTTAATACATACAGGAACTACCACGTGTAGGTCTCTCAGCCTCTTGTAGCTTCCTTATTTTCTTATGTTCTAAGGTGTAGGTTCCATCTCGTCTTAATACATACAGGAACTACCACGTGTAGGTCTCTCAGCCTCTTGTAGCTTCCTTATTTTCTTATGTTCTAAGGTGTAGGTTCCATCTCGTCTTAATACATACAGGAACTACCACTTGTAGGTCTCACGGTCTCTTGTAGCTTCCTTATTTTCTTATGTTCTAAGGTGTAGGTTCCATCTCGTCTTAATACATACAGGAACTACCACTTGTAGGTCTCACGGTCTCTTGTAGCTTCCTTATTTTCTTATGTTCTAAGGTGTAGGTTCCATCTCTTTTTAATACATACAGGAACTACTAACACTTGTAGGTCTCACGGTCTCTTGTAGCTTCCTTATGTTCTTATGTTCTTATATTCTAACACCATAGTACAGGGAGGTCCCGTTATACGAGCATTCGGTATACGAGAATCCGACGATACGAGATGTGTAAATTAGGGTCTATTTTCAATATACGAGATCGAAAATCCAATGATACGACATTCAAACTGGGGTGAGTAAAATTATCAAGTTCAAAATGCGCGCCCTACCACTCCCGGGCTGGACAAAGGGGGATTTGGTTGACCCCAGTGAGGTCACCCCTAGCAAGCCGTGACCTGAAGGTTAATTAAGCATATAAGATAAGATAAGATTTTCATCCTATCTAGACACTTTGCAAGTACCAACTACAAGGTTATTGACTATACAAAGCGCCGCCACGTCAGCACGAACTAGGCGGACTCGAACCGCTGACCGAATGCACAGGGACTCTGCACATTGCGAACTCACGTCTCTACTAACCTTGCCACCCTGACGGGCTAATTAAGCATATGGCGCGGCCTGACATTTAGGGGTAATTAGCAGGTGTGCGACCCCAACCTTGGGACTGCAATCAGGTCACCCCTAGCAAGGCGTGACCTGAAGGGTAATTAAGCATATGGCGCGGCCTGACCTTTAGGGGTAATTAGCAGGTGTGCGGCCCCAACCTTGGGACCGCTACACTACCTTCTCTTGTATCACGCGGCGTCCCCTACATTACAACGTCTTTTTTGCTTGTTATGCATGTTTTATGTTTAATTAATGTGCAGTTATGTTATTTTGTGTGCTATTTTCTCTTTCAGAATGCTTTTTCTACAGAATAGGTAGTACAGTGTGGGTAATATAGACGCTGTGTGTTTGTTGTGTTTGCTATAGTTTATTTTAGCTTGAAAAACGTCTTTTTTTTTTCTTTTTTTTTTAATTGATGGGGTCCTGGAACCAAACCTATATTTTACCATTAGTTATGTGCTTCGTTATACGAGATTTCGCTTTACGAGTATGCCAGGTGGAACCTAACTGCTCGTATCTTCGGGACTTCCCTGTAGTTGTATTGAGTAGCATGAGGTGTAGGCCCCCCCTTTCAATCCCCTCCTCCCCTTTCTCCTTAATCATTCTTCCTTCTTTCATATTTTGTCTTAATTCATTTATCCAACTTTTTTTCTATTTTTATCCTTATTTTGTATTTCTTCCCTTTCTTCCTCCTCCTCTTTCTCCTTAAGTAACAGGAACTACCACGTGTAGGTCTCCCAGCCTCTTGTAGCTTCCTTATGTTCTTATGTCATCCCTCAGCGTCATGGTGTGTCCTGCAGATCATAGTAGGGGATGATCACGGCCTCTTGTAGCTTCCTTATGTTCTTATGTTATCTCTCAGTACTGAATAGCGTCATGGTGTGTCCTGCAGATCATAGTGGGGGATGATCACGGCCTCTTGTAGCTTCCTTATGTTCTTATGTTATCTCTCAGTACTGAATAGCATCATGGTGTGTCCTGCAGATCAGTGGGGGATGATCACGGCCTCTTGTAGCTTCCTTATGTTCTTATGTTATCTCTCAGTACTGAATAGCATCATGGTGTGTCCTGCAGATCAGTGGGGGATGATCACGGCCTCTTGTAGCTTCCTTATGTTCTTATGTTATCTCTCAGTACTGAATAGCGTCATGTTGTGTCCTGCAGATCATAGTGGGGGATGATCACGGCCTCTTGTAGCTTCCTTATGTTCTTATGTTATCTCTCAGTACTGAATAGCGTCATGGTGTGTCCTGCAGATCATAGTAGGGGATGATCACGGCCTCTTGTAGCTTCCCTATGTTCTTATGTTATCTCTCAGTACTGAATAGCATCATGGTGTGTCCTGCAGATCAGTGGGGGATGATCACGGCCTCTTGTAGCTTCCTTATGTTCTTATGTTATCTCTCAGTACTGAATAGCATCATGTTGTGTCCTGCAGATCATAGTGGGAGATGCCATCACACACATGCAGGACTACATCAAGGACGGCCGCCTCTTCGACTACGTGTTCGGCGACCTCACCGACGTGCCCATCAGCCCAACGCCGCGCGGGGAGCTCTGGGACTTCATGCGCACCGTCATCGGCTCGGGCACCAAACTGATCAAGCCGGCGACAGGGAAATATATGACACATGTAAGTAAGGCTGCCGAGCTCTGGGCTTCTGTGTACTCTTACGTTTTCTAGTCTTCATGACGTTAAAGGCTTTTTATCATGTTTTTTTATAATGATCTTCCTCTGTCCCTCCTTCCTCCATCCTTCCCTCCTCCCTCTGTCCTCCCTCCTTCCCTTGATCCTTCTTCCATCCATCATCCTTCCCTTCATCCTCTCTCTCTCCTTCTTCCTTCCCTCCATCCTCTCTCTCTCCTTCCTTCCCTCCATCCTCTCTCTCTCCTTCTTCCTACTTCCCTCTCTCCCTCCTCCCTTCCCTCCCTCCTCCCTTCCCTCCCTCCTCCCTTCCCTCCCTTCTCCCTTCATCCTCTTCTCTTCCCTCCCTCCCTCCTCCCTTCCCTCCCTCCTCCCTTCCCTCCCTCCTCCCTTCCTCCCTCCTCCCTTCATCCTCTCCTCTTCCCTCCACCCTCTCCCTCCCTCCCTCCCTCCCTCCCTCCCTCCCTCCCTCCCTCCCTCCCTCCCTCCCTCCCTCCCTCCCTCCCTCTCTAATAGCCTCTAATAATCACACACAGGCCATAGGGATCCAGTGTGAGGGTGCCTTGAAGATGTTTGAGGAACAGATGAACAAGCTGAAGCCGCCCGTCTCCTTCACGCAGACCAGCAGCTACATTCCAAGCTTCATGGAAAAGTGGTGCTTCTATCAGGTCGCCCGCTGCCCCTCTTGAGGTACACACACACGCGCGCGCACATACACACACACACACACACACGGCTCCAAGCCTGAGAGATTTACCATATGAAGAAAGACTTTCAAGACTAAAACTCCCAACTCTTGAGAAAAGAAGAGAAAGGGGAGATTTTATAGCAGTGTATAGAGCATCAATGGGTCTGGAAAAAATTGACAGAGAAGATCTGTTTGTGTGGGATGATAAAAGTACAAGAGGTCATGAGAAGAAATTGAAAAGGACAACATGCAAGAGGGATATAAAAAAAATACAGCTTCCCGTATAGAAGCCTAGAAGCCTGGAACAACCTTGATGCAAAAGTGATTAATGCAAGAAGTATTCAGGACTTCAAAGGCAAGCTGGATAATAGTAGATTTGGAGACGGGACAGTACGAGCATGGCTCTTTTCCTGTATGTTACAACTAGGTAAATACACACCTCCGCTCCCCGGCGGAGCGGAGACAGATGGGCTGTGTCCATTAAAACCCGAGCCCCTGTCCACCCAGCAGTGAATGGGTACCGGGTGTTAGCTGGGGTTTTGTGACCCGCCTCCCGGGGTGCTGGTTTCGGCCAACACTAAGAACTAAGTTGATAAGAATGTTGATATGGAGACGGGGCCACACGAGCAGGGCCGGATTATGACCTTTTGGGGCCTCTAGGCTAATTAAATTGTGGGCCCCTCAGACGGAGCCACCCTCTAACTCGTCCGCACCCAAATTTTTTTTACATTGTATAGCAAAATAAGTGAGCTGAAAAACAATCTATACGCTACATTCACAAATAAGTGTTTTACTGTGTTTAGCACGATGATAAACAAACATGGACTGGGGCCCCATGATTTACAGCTAGGGTCCCAAACAGGGGCCCTTTATCTCAAATAAAGGCCTCAAACAGAGGCCCTTTATCTCAAATAAAGGGCCTCAAACAGGGGCCCTTTATCTCAAATTATTTGTAATTTTATTTTAAGTTAAATGAATTATTCAGCAATGCAAAATATCATTTTTCAAAAAAAATTATATATGAAAATCTTTTAGCAGGGCCCCCAGGTTTGGGGCCCCCAAGCTTGAGGGGCCCCAGGCTGCAGCCTATACTAGCCTATAGGATAATCCGGGTCTGCATACGGGTGTAGCTCAGGCCTTGTAAAATACAACTAGATGAATAAAAGTAGATGAATACACACACACACACGCACACACACACACACACACACACACACACACACACACACACACACACACACACACACACACACACACACACACACACACACACACACACACACACACACACACACACACACACACACACACACACACACACACACACCACACACACACACACACACACACACACAACACACACACACACACACACACAACACACACACACACACACACACACACACGTGCGCACTTGTTTGTTACAGCTGCCTGAGATGTTAAAGTTGCCAGTGCAGTGTTAATGTGAAGTTTCAAATCCATTATATTTTGTTTCTTGACTTAGGTTCTTATTAGTTCCTTTGATTGTTCGTTACATAGTACTGTTTCGTTTATATATATATTATATTAGAGAAACATTGGGTTCATAAGTGTAGTCTATGTGAGATTATGCTATAGTAGGTGTTACTCTAAAGGTGCTAAGTGGAGACGTATTGAGTATTAAGAAACATTGGAGCCCTTATAGGTAATCTATGAGGGCCATAGGCTTGAATGTGACTGAAAGGCCCTGAGAGGCGAGCTAGTTGACGGGTGATAGTATATTGTGTTGGATGAATCTGTATAAAATCTTATCTTATATCAGTATGGATAAATAGGTGTATTGGATAAGATATTGGAAGGGTGGCATGTGAGGAGAAGTGGAGTGTGTGATTAAACACAACCTATAAATCATGATAGGGTTCTTAATTCTTATGTGGTTAGAGGAGAAGAAGGTAATGTTTTGGGGAATATTTAGATCTTCTTGTAGTAGTGAAATTTGGTATGAAGTTTGGCAAGGAATTTTAGCTATGATGTTATAGGTTTGCTTGTTTGTAGTGTGCTGTGTATTTGCTTAGAGGCAGTTATAATGCTATCAGGTATAAAGGGCGTTATAGGTAAAGAGGATATATGGATATATGGCTATGAGGAGTATATAGGCTATGAGGAGTATATAGGCAAGGAGTATATAGGCTATGAGGAGTATATAGGCTATGAGAGTATATAGGCAAGGATATATAGGCTATGAGGAGTATATAGGCAAGGAGTATATAGGCTATGAGAGTATATAGGCTATGAGAGTATATAGCTATGAGAGTATATAGGCTATGAGGAGTATATAGGCAAGGAGTATATAGGCTATGAGGAGTATATAGGCTATGAGGAGTATATAGGCAAGGAGTATATAGGCTATGAGGAGTATATAGCAAGGATATATAGGCTATGAGGAGTATATAGGCTATGAGGAGTATATAGGCAAGGAGTATATAGGCATGAGAGTATATAGGCAAGGAGTATATAGGCTAGGGGTTATGGCAAGGAGTATATACAGGATTATGCAAGGAGTATATAGCTATAGGATATATAGGCTATGAGGAGTATATAGGCAAGGAGTATATAGGCTATGAGGAGTATATAGGCTATGAGGAGTATATAGGCAAGGAGTATATAGCTATGAGGAGTATATAGGCTATGAGGAGTATATAGGCTATGAGGAGTATATAGGCATAGGAGTATATATAGGCTATGAGGAGTATATATAGGCTATGAGGAGTATATCGGCTATGAGGAGTATATAGGCAAGAGTATATAGGAGGAGTATATAGGCTATGAGGAGTATATAGGCAAGGAGTATATAGGCTATGAGGAGTATATAGGCAAGGAGTATATAGGCTATGAGGAGTATATAGGCAAGGAGTATATAGGCTATGAGGAGTATATAGGCAAGGAGTATATAGGCTATGAGGAGTATATAGCTATGAGGAGTATATAGGCTAAGGAGTATATAGGCTATGAGGAGTATATAGGCTATGAGGAGTATATAGGCAGGAGTATATAGGCTATGAGGAGTATATAGGCTATGAGGAGTATATAGGCTATGAGGAGTATATAGGCAAGGAGTATATAGGCTATGAGGAGTATATAGGCTATGAGGAGTAATAGGCAAGGAGTATATAGGCTATGAGGAGTATATAGGCAAGGAGTATATAGGCTATGAGGAGTATATAGGCTATGAGGAGTATATAGGCAAGGAGTATATAGGCTATGAGGAGTATATAGGCTATGAGGGTATATAGGCATGAGGAGTATATAGGCTATGAGGAGTATATAGGCTATGAGGAGTATATAGGCTATGAGGAGTATATAGGCTATGAGGAGTATATAGGCAAGGAGTATATAGGCTATGAGGATATTAGCAAGGGTATATAGGCTATGAGGAGTATATAGGCAAGGAGTATATAGGCTATGAGGAGTATATAGGCAGAGAGTATATAGGCTATGAGGAGTATATAGGCTATGAGGAGTATATAGGCAAGGAGTATTAGGCTATGAGGAGTATATAGGCTATGAGGAGTATATAGGCTATGAGGAGTATATAGGCAGGAGTTATAGGTAGGGGAGTATATAGGCAGGAGTTATGGCTATGAGGAGTATATAGGCTATGAGGAGTATATAGGCAAGGAGTATTAGCTATGAGGTATAAGCAAGGAGTATATAGGCTATGAGGAGTATATAGGCAAGGAGTATATAGGCTATGAGGAGTATATAGGCAAGGAGTATATAGGCATGAGGATATATAGGCTATGAGGAGTATATAGGCATAGGAGTATATAGGCTATGAGGAGTATATAGGCAAGGAGTATATAGGCTATGAGGAGTATATAGGCTATGAGGAGTATATAGGCAAGGAGTATATAGGCTATGAGGAGTATATAGGCTATGAGGAGTATATAGGCAAGGAGTATATAGGCTATGAGGAGTATATAGGCAAGGAGTATATAGGCTATGAGGAGTATATAGGCTAAGGAGTATATAGGCTATGAGGAGTATATAGGCTATGAGGAGTATATAGGCAAGGAGTATATAGGCTATGAGGAGTATATAGGCTATGAGGAGTATATAGGCAAGGAGTATATAGGCTATGAGGAGTATATAGGCTATGAGGAGTATATAGGCTATGAGGAGTATATAGGCTATGAGGAGTATATAGGCTATGAGGAGTATATAGGCAGGAGTATATAGGCTATGAGGAGTATATAGGCTAAGGAGTATATAGGCTATGAGGAGTATATAGGCTATGAGGAGTATATAGGCAGGAGTATTAGGCTATGAGGAGTATATAGGCAAGGAGTATATAGGCTATGAGGAGTATATAGGCAAGGAGTACTATAGGCTATGAGGAGTATATAGGCAAGGAGTAATAGGCTATGAGGAGTATATAGGCTATGAGGAGTATATAGGCAAGGAGTATTAGGCTATGAGGAGTATATAGGCTATGAGGAGTATATAGGCAAGGAGTATATAGGCTATGAGGAGTATATAGGCAAGGAGTATATAGGCTATGAGGAGTATATAGGCAAGGAGTATATAGGCTATGAGGAGTATATAGGCAAGGAGTATATAGGCTATGAGGAGTATATAGGCAAGGAGTATATAGGCTATGAGGAGTATATAGGCTATGAGGAGTATATAGGCAAGGAGTATATAGGCTATGAGGAGTATATAGGCAAGGAGTAGGCTAAGGAGTATATAGGCTATGAGGATTTATATAGGCTATGAGGAGTATATAGGCAAGGAGTATATAGGCTATGAGGAGTATATAGGCTATGAGGAGTATATAGGCAAGGAGTTAAAGGCTATGAGGAGTATATAGGCTATGAGGAGTATATAGGCAAGGAGTATATAGGCTATGAGGAGTATATAGGCATAAGGAGTATATAGGGAGTATGTAGGCTATGAGGAGTATATAGGCAAGGAGTATATAGGCTATGAGGAGTATATAGGCAAGGAGTATATAGGCTATGAGGAGTATATAGGCAAGGAGTATATAGGCAAGGAGTATATAGGTATGGGAGTATATAGGCTATGAGGAGTATATAGGCTATGAGGAGTATATAGGCTATGAGGAGTATATAGGCAAGGAGTATATAGGCTATGAGGAGTATATAGGCTATGAGGAGTATATAGGCTATGAGGAGTATATAGGCAAGAGTATATAGGCTATGAGGAGTATATAGGCTATGAGGAGTATATAGGCATAGGAGTATATAGGCTATGAGGAGTATATAGGCAAGGAGTATATAGGCTATGAGGAGTATATAGGCAAGGAGTATATAGGCTATGAGGAGTATATAGGCTATGAGGAGTATATAGGCAAGGAGTCTATAGGCTAGAGGAGTATATAGGCAAGGAGTATATAGGCTATGAGGAGTATATAGGCTATGAGGAGTATATAGGCAAGGAGTATATAGGCTATGAGGAGTATATAGGCAAGGAGTATATAGGCTATGAGGAGTATATAGGCAAGGAGTATATAGGCTATGAGGAGTATATAGGCAAGGAGTATGTAGGCTATGAGGAGTATATAGGCTATGAGGAGTATATAGGCAAGGAGTATATAGGCTATGAGGAGTATATAGGCTAAGGAGTATATAGGCTATGAGGAGTATATAGGCTATGAGGAGTATATAGGCAAGGGAGTATATAGGCTATGAGGAGTATATAGGCTATGAGGAGTATATAGGCAAGGAGTATATAGGCTATGAGGAGTATATAGGCAAGGAGTATGTAGGCTATGAGGAGTATATAGGCAAGGAGTATATAGGCTATGAGGAGTATATAGGCAAAGGAGTATATAGGCTATGAGGAGTATATAGGCAAGGAGTATATAGGCTATGAGGAGTATATAGGCTATGAGGAGTATATAGGCAAGGAGTATGTAGGCTATGAGGATATATAGGCTATGAGGAGTATATAGGCTATGAGGAGTATATAGGCTATGAGGAGTATATAGGCAAGAAGTATATAGGCTATGAGGAGTATATAGGCAAGGAGTATGTAGGCTATGAGGAGTATATAGGCTATGAGGAGTATATAGGCTATGAGGAGTATATAGGCAGAGGAGTATATAGGCTATGAGGAGTATATAGGCAAGGAGTATATAGGCTATGAGGAGTATATAGGCAAGGAGTATATAGGCTATGAGGAGTATATAGGCTATGAGGAGTATATAGGCTAGGAGTATATAGGCTATGAGGAGTATATAGGCATGAGGAGTATATAGGCTATGAGGAGTATATAGGCATGAGGAGTATATAGGCTATGAGGAGTATATAGGCAAGGAGTATATAGGCTATGAGGAGTATATAGGCTATGAGGAGTATATAGGCTATGAGGAGTATATAGGCTATGAGGAGTATATAGGCTAAGGAGTATATAGGCTATGAGGAGTATATAGGCAAGGATATATAGGCTATGAGGAGTATATAGGCAAGGAGTATATAGGCTATGAGGAGTATATAGGCAAGGAGTATATAGGCTATGAGGAGTATATAGGCTAGAGGAGTATATAGGCTATGAGGAGTATATAGGCTATGAGGAGTATATAGGCAAGGAGTATATAGGCTATGAGGAGTATATAGGCAAGGAGTATATAGGCTATGAGGAGTATATAGGCAAGGAGTATATAGGCTATGAGGAGTATATAGGCTATGAGGAGTATATAGGCTATGAGGAGTATATAGGCTATGAGGAGTATATAGGCTATGAGAGTATATAGGCAAGGAGTATATAGGCTATGAGGAGTATATAGGCAAGGAGTATATAGGCTATGAGGAGTATATAGGCTATGAGGAGTATATAGGCAAGGAGTATATAGGCTATGAGGAGTATATAGCTATAAAGAGTATATAGGCAAGGAGTATATAGGCTATGAGGAGTATATAGGCAAGGATTATATAGGCTATGAGGAGTATATAGGCTATGAGGAGTATATAGCTAGAAGAGTATATAGGCAAGGAGTATATAGGCTATGAGGAGTATATAGGCAAGGAGTATATAGGCTATGAGGAGTATATAGGCAAGAGTATATAGCAGGAGTATGTAGGCTATGAGGAGTATATAGGCAAGGAGTATGTAGGCTATGAGGAGTATATAGGCAAGGAGTATATAGGCTATGAGGAGTATATAGGCAAGGAGTATATAGGCTATGAGGAGTATATAGGTAAGGAGTATATAGCTATGAGGAGTATATAGGCTATGAGGAGTATATAGGCAAGGAGTATATAGGCTATGAGGAGTATATAGGCTATGAGGAGTATATAGGCAAGGAGTATATAGGCTATGAGGAGTATATAGGCTATGAGGAGTATATAGGCTATGAGGAGTATATAGGCAAGGGAGTATATAGGCTATGAGGAGTATATAGGCTATGAGGAGTATATAGGCTATGAGGAGTATATAGGCAAGGAGTATATAGGCTATGAGGAGTATATAGGTATGAGGAGTATATAGGCAAGGAGTATATAGGCAAGGAGTATATAGGCTATGAGGAGTATATAGGCAGGAGTATATAGGCTATGAGGAGTATATAGGCAAGGAGTATATAGGCTATGAGGAGTATATAGGCTAAGGAGTATATAGGCTATGAGGAGTATATAGGCAAGGAGTATATAGGCTATGAGGAGTATATAGGTATGAGGAGTATATAGGCTATGAGGAGTATATAGGCAAGGAGTATATAGGCTATGAGGAGTATATAGTCTATGAGGAGTATATAGGCTATGAGGAGTATATAGGCAAGGAGTATATAGGCTATGAGGAGTATATAGGCTATGAGGAGTATATAGGCAAGGAGTATATAGGCTATGAGGAGTATATAGGCAAGGAGTATATAGGCTATGAGGAGTATATAGGCTATGAGGAGTATATAGGCAAGGAGTATATAGGCTATGAGGAGTATATAGGCTATGAGGAGTATATAGGCAAGGAGTATATAGGCTATGAGGAGTATATAGGCAAGGAGTATATAGGCTATGAGGAGTATATAGGCAAGGAGTTATAGGCTATGAGGAGTATATAGGCAAGGAGTATATAGGCTATGAGGAGTATATAGGCAGGAGTATATAGGCTATGAGGAGTATATAGGCTATGAGGAGTATATAGGCAAGGAGTATATAGGCAGGAGTATATAGGCAAGGAGTATATAGGCAAGGAGTATATAGGCTATGAGGAGTATATAGGCAAGGAGTATATAGGCTATGAGGAGTATATAGGCTATGAGGAGTATATAGGCTATGAGGAGTATATAGGCAAGGAGTATATAGGCTATGAGGAGTATATAGGCAAGGAGTATATAGGCAAGGAGTATATAGGCTATGAGGAGTATATAGGCTATGAGGAGTATGTAGGCTATGAGGAGTATATAGGCAAGGAGTATATAGGCTATGAGGAGTATATAGGCAAGGAGTATATAGGCTATGAGGAGTATATAGGCTATGAGGAGTATATAGGCAAGGAGTATATAGGCTATGAGGAGTATATAGGCAAGGAGTATATAGGCTATGAGGAGTATATAGGCTATGAGGAGTATATAGGCAAGGAGTATATAGGCTATGAGGAGTATATAGGCTATGAGGAGTATATAGGCAAGGAGTATATAGGCAAGGAGTATAGGCTATGAGGAGTATATAGGCAAGGAGTATATAGGCTATGAGGAGTATATAGGCAAGGAGTATATAGGCTATGAGGAGTATATAGGCAAGGAGTATATAGGCAAGGAGTATATAGGCTATGAGGAGTATATAGGCAAGGAGTATATAGGCTATGAGGAGTATATAGGCAAGGAGTATATAGGCTATGAGGAGTATATAGGCAAGGAGTATATAGGCTATGAGGAGTATATAGGCAAGGAGTATATAGGCAAGGAGTATATAGGCTATGAGGAGTATATAGGCAAGGAGTATAATAGGCTATGAGGAGTATATAGGCAAGGAGTATATAGGCTATGAGGAGTATATAGGCTATAGGAGTATATAGGCTATGAGGAGTATATAGGCAAGGAGTATATAGGCTATGAGGAGTATATAGGCAAGGAGTATATAGGCTATGAGGAGTATATAGGCAAGGAGTATATAGGCTATGAGGAGTATATAGGCTATGAGGAGTATATAGGCAAGGAGTATATAGGCAGAGGAGTATATAGGCAAGGAGTATATAGGCAAGGAGTATATAGGCTATGAGGAGTATATAGGCAAGGAGTATATAGGCTATGAGGAGTATATAGGCTATGAGGAGTATATAGGCTATGAGGAGTATATAGGCAAGGAGTATATAGGCTATGAGGAGTATATAGGCAAGGAGTATATAGGCTATGAGGAGTATATAGGCTATGAGGAGTATGTAGGCTATGAGGAGTATATAAGCAAGGAGTATATAGGCTATGAGGAGTATATAGGCAAGGAGTATATAGGCTATGAGGAGTATATAGGCAAGGAGTATATAGGCTATGAGGAGTATATAGGCTATGAGGAGTATATAGGCAAGGAGTATATAGGCTATGAGGAGTATATAGGCAAGGAGTATAGCAAGGAGTATATAGGCTATGAGGAGTATATAGGCTATGAGGAGTATATAGGCAGAGGAGTATATAGGCTATGAGGAGTATATAGGCTATGAGGAGTATATAGGCAAGGAGTATATAGGCTATGAGGAGTATATAGGCTATGAGGAGTATATAGGCAAGGAGTATATAGGCTATGAGGAGTATATAGGCAAGGAGTATATAGGCTATGAGGAGTATATAGGCAAGGAGTATATAGGCTATGAGGAGTATATAGGCTATGAGGAGTATATAGGCAAGGAGTATATAGGCTATGAGGAGTATATAGGCAAGGAGTATATAGGCTATGAGGATATATAGGCAAGGAGTATATAGGCTATGAGGAGTATATAGGCAAGGAGTATATAGGCAAGGAGTATATAGGCTATGAGGAGTATATAGGCTATGGGGAGTATATAGGCTATGAGAGTATATAGGCTATGAGGAGTATATAGGCTATGAGGAGTATATAGGCTATGAGGAGTATATAGGCTATGAGGAGTATATAGGCTATGAGGAGTATATAGGCTATGAGGAGTATATAGGCTATGAGGAGTATATAGGCTATGAGGAGTATATAGGCTATGAGGAGTATATAGGCAAGGAGTATATAGGCTATGAGGAGTATATAGGCAAGGAGTATATAGGCTATGAGGAGTATATAGGCTATGAGGAGTATATAGGCTATGAGGAGTATATAGGCAAGGAGTATATAGGCTATGAGGAGTATATAGGCAAGGAGTATATAGGCTATGAGGAGTATATAGGCTATGAGGAGTATATAGGCTATGAGGAGTATATAGGCTATGAGGAGTATATAGGCTATGAGGAGTATATAGGCAAGGAGTATTAGGCTATGAGGAGTATATAGGCTATGAGGAGTATATAGGCAAGGAGTATATAGGCTATGAGGAGTATATAGGCTATGAGGAGTATATAGGCTATGAGGAGTATATAGGCAAGGAGTATATAGGCTATGAGGAGTATATAGGCAAGGAGTATATAGGCTATGAGGAGTATATAGGCAAGGAGTATATAGGCTATGAGGAGTATATAGGCTATGAGGAGTATATAGGCAAGGAGTATATAGGCTATGAGGAGTATATAGGCTATGAGGAGTATATAGGCTATGAGGAGTATATAGGCTATGAGGAGTATATAGGCTATGAGGAGTATATAGGCAGAGGAGTATATAGGCTATGAGGAGTATATAGGCTATGAGGAGTATATAGGCAAGGAGTATATAGGCTATGAGGAGTATATAGGCTATGAGGAGTATATAGGCTATGAGGAGTATATAGGCAAGGAGTATATAGGCTATGAGGAGTATATAGGCAAGGAGATATAGGCTATGAGGAGTATATAGGCTAGAGTATATAGGCTATGAGGAGTATATAGGCTATGAGGAGTATATAGGCATATGGAGAGTATATAGGCTATGAGGAGTATATAGGCTATGAGGAGTATATAGGCAAGGAGTATATAGGCAAGGAGTATGTAGCTATGAGGAGTATATAGGCAAGGAGTATATAGGCTATGAGGAGTATATAGGCAAGGAGTATATAGGCTATGAGGAGTATATAGGCTAATGGAGTATATAGGCTAGGGGAGTATATAGGCTATGAGGAGTATATAGGCAAGGAGTATATAGGCTATGAGGAGTATATAGGCAAGGAGTATATAGGCTATGAGGAGTATATAGGCTATGAGGAGTATATAGGCTATGAGGAGTATATAGGCAAGGAGTATATAGGCTATGAGGAGTTTAGAAGGAGTATATAGGCTATGAGGAGTATATAGGCTATGAGGAGTATATAGGCAGGAGTATATAGGCTATGAGGAGTATATAGGCTATGAGGAGTATATAGGCAAGGAGTATATAGGCATAGGAGTATATAGGCATAGGAGTATATAGGCAAGGAGTATATAGGCTATGAGGAGTATATAGGCAAGGAGTATATAGGCTATGAGGAGTATATAGGCTATGAGGAGTATATAGGCTATGAGGAGTATATAGGCAAGGAGTATATAGGTATAGGAGTATATAGGCAAGGAGTATATAGGCTATGAGGAGTATATAGGCTATGAGGAGTATTAGGCTATGAGGAGTATATAGCAAGGAGTATAGGCTATGAGGAGTATATAGGCAAGGAGTATATAGGCTATGAGGAGTATATAGGCAAGGAGTATATAGGCTATGAGGAGTATATAGGCTATGAGGAGTATATAGGCAAGGAGTATATAGGCTATGAGGAGTATATAGGCTATGAGGAGTATATAGGCAAGGAGTATATAGGCTATGAGGAGTATATAGGCTATGAGGAGTATATAGGCAAGGAGTATATAGGCTATGAGGAGTATATAGGCTATGAGGAGTATATAGGCAAGGATATATAGGCTATGAGGAGTATATAGGCTATGAGGAGTATATAGGCAAGGAGTATATAGGCTATGAGGAGTATATAGGCAAGGAGTATATAGGCTATGAGGAGTATATAGGCAAGGAGTATATAGGCTATGAGGAGTATATAGGCAAGGAGTATATAGGCTATGAGGAGTATATAGGCTAAGGAGTATATAGGCTATGAGGAGTATATAGGCAAGGAGTATATAGGCAAGGAGTATATAGGCTATGAGGAGTATATAGGCTATGAGGAGTATATAGGCAAGGAGTATATAGGCTATGAGGAGTATATAGGCAAGGAGTATATAGGCTATGAGGAGTATATAGGCTATGAGGAGTATATAGGCTATGAGGAGTATATAGGCTATGAGGAGTATATAGGCTATGAGGAGTATATAGGCTATGAGGAGTATATAGGCTATGAGGAGTATATAGGCAAGGAGTATATAGGCTATGAGGAGTATATAGGCAAGGAGTATATAGGCTATGAGGAGTATATAGGCTATGAGGAGTATATAGGCTATGAGGAGTATATAGGCAAGGAGTATATAGGCTATGAGGAGTATATAGGCATAGGAGTATATAGGCTATGAGGAGTATATAGGCAAGGAGTATATAGGCTATGAGGAGTATATAGGCTATGAGGAGTATATAGGCAAGGAGTATATAGGCTATGAGGAGTTATATAGGCTATGAGGAGTATATAGGCAAGGAGTATATAGGCTATGAGGAGTATATAGGCAAGGAGTATATAGGCAAGGAGTATATAGGCTATGAGGAGTATATAGGCAAGGAGTATATAGGCTATGAGGAGTATATAGGCAAGGAGTATATAGGCTATGAGGAGTATATAGGCTATGAGGAGTATATAGGCAAGGAGTATATAGGCTATGAGGAGTATATAGGCTATGAGGAGTATATAGGCTATGAGGAGTATATAGGCAAGGAGTATATAGGCTATGAGGAGTATATAGGCTATGAGGAGTATATAGGCAAGGAGTATATAGGCTATGAGGAGTATATAGGCAAATGGAGTATATAGGCAAGGAGTATATAGGCTATGAGGAGTATATAGGCTATGAGGAGTATATAGGCTATGAGGAGTATATAGGCAAGGAGTATATAGGCTATGAGGAGTATATAGGCAAGGAGTATATAGACTGACAAGAGTTATAGAAGTGAGATTAAAAAGATAAAAAGTCGTGAAGAATGATAGCGCTATACAAGAGGCAGGGTGTACAGAGACAGACATCCATAGTGTGTGAACCCCTTGAGGTCCAGAACTAATTTCCATTGTAATTTGGGTACCATTAGATCATTTTTAGTGTTATAAGCAATATTTTATACCTATAACCTGTTTAATATCCTTGTCCACTAGTTAATGTGGTATATTCAGTCACTTTTTGTAATTTTATGGCTAACAACAGACAATCTGTGCTGAAGGGTAGGAGTGAAGCTAGAAGACAAAAGATGGGACACTAAAGGCTGATCAAGAATAGAGGTCAAGGAGTAGGCGTAATAGGACTATTATTATGAAAGCAAAGCAGATAGAGACATTTGATGTAGGAGAACATGTATATTTCCTTTCACTATGCAAATCACTCTCCAGTGTCCCCCTAGCCTTACCATCACACTTCCTCTCTCTTCCATCCTTAAATAAGCCCTAATCCTTATATTCACTCTTACTTGTCGTCAAACTTTCTCCTTCCTCTTCACTTCATCCTCCCTCCATCTTTCCCTCCTCCTCTATCTCATCCTTTACTCCCTCCACCCTTCCCTCCTTCCTTCCTCTCTCTCCTCTTCCCCAGCTCTCTCCCTACTTCCCTCCATCTTCCTTCTCCTCTTCCTCCTTCCTCTTCCCTCCATCCCCTCTCTCCCTCCTACCTCATCCTTCCTCCTCCCTTCATCCTCTCCTCCTCTTCCTCCATCCATCCTCTCTCCTCTTCCTTCATCCTTCCCTCCATCCTTCCCTCTCTCTCTTCCCTCATCCAGCCTCTCTCTCCTCTTCCCTCCAGCCTCTCTCTCCCTACTTCCCTCCATCCTTCCCTCCTCCCTTCATCCTCTCTCTCCTCTTCCCTCCATCCAGCCTCTCTCTCCCTCCTCCCTTCATCCTCTCTCTCCTCTTCCCTCCAGCCTCTCTCTCCTCCTTCCCTGCATCCTCATACATACTTAATTTTCCCCACAGTAATCAGGTAGTCAAAAATGACATGAAAACTATATAGCATACCACAAAAACAAGACAGTAAGACCGGAAAAAATAGAAAAATATTAATCTAGAAGTATTAATGACTAAAATAAAATCAGTCAATGGATGATATATACTGAAAATGAAGTCAGTTCATACACAGGTTGTTTCGTACACCAGTAAATTTGTACACCAAAAAGTTGTACGTAGTCATATGAAACTATAGTCGTTTCGTACACTCAGCTTAATTGTCGTTTCGTACACTCAGCTTTTTAAGAGTTGAACCCAATTACTATAGTTACGAAATGATACCACAGGTAAGTACGAAAAAAACTCAAAATCAGTGTACGAAACAACTAACAAAACCTGGGTACGAAACAACTTGTGATATTTTAATCTGATCAAAAAGATTTATTTCCCGTATATCAAGTTCAGGCTTAAGAAATGTCCGCCGCGCAAGCTTGTAAATGTTGTGAAAGTGACAAACCTTCTAACTACTTGTATTGCGCTGCTTGTGTTAACATGTGTACAAGCCCACGTGTACCACAGAGCCCCTGGAAGCCTTGTTGAATGGTTACAGGGAGTTTCGTACACAAGTTGTTTCGTACCTAGGTTTTGTTAGTTGTTTCGTACACTGATTTTGAGGTTTTTTTCGTACATATCTGGTGTCGTTTCGTAACTAGTCATTAGGTTCAACTCTTGAGTGTACGAAACGACTATGGTTTCATATAGACTACGAGACAGCTTTTTGGTGTACGAATCTACTGGTGTACGAAACGACTTGTGTACGAACTAATTGGCTATGGACGGGGAGGAAAGTTCGGAAAGCCATGATGAGGAAGGTCGCCTGGAAACAGAGGTGGGTGATCATGTTTGGTAATAATGGACGAGGACTGCGCGGTTATTTTCTGAGACACTACTAATTTTCCTGGCCTTGACCATTGAATTAACCATTAGCCATTAGTATTCTAGTCTATTAGAGGAGGAATAACCGCTCTAAGTCCTTATTTGAGTGGGTTAGGTATTGTAACATATTTTATTTATAAAATCTATTTTCACGCATTTTTCCTCTAATTAAGCGTCTATGGCAGGATTTTAGTTTTTTTCATTCATTTAAATGTTCTTTGTATAATATTGTATCTATTTATACGTATCTGAAGTTATTTTGATCATTTATTGATTTTTTTTAAATTTATTTAACCTTTAGTGACACCGTATATTAAGCCTTTATTTATTGATAATTCTTTTTCTACACCAAATTTAAGGTGATTTATGTGTGTTTTGATCTATTTTGATTCCTCCGCATCGTTTTATGCATTATTCGTATGCCTGGGGGGGATATTTCGTTTAAATATTTTTTCTAGCCAGTCTTGTGTTTTTGTTTATATTTTTTATCGGCCTTATTCTTCCTTGTAGTTGTGCTGCAAGGCTGTTTGTGTGGCCTTGGCTGTTCCCACACACTCTTTGTATAGGTGTGTGTCTGTGTGACGGGTTTTTCATGGCATTGGTCAAGGAATGCGGCTGACGTATTGGGTTTAAATGTTACGTTAACGAGTAAAAAAAACAAAATGGGCTTTTTTGTTTCTACGCCAAGCTACGATCTGTTACTGTTTTTAAGATACATACTTCACATAGTGATTGGTTCATAGGTTTCCCTATTTTTTAAAGCATTCGTTTAAAAGTCGATTTTTGTTTGGGTAAATAATGCGCCTGGAAACCGTCAATTGTTCACTGCCAATACTTATTAATTTATCGTTATTTTTTTTTAGGTTTTTAGGGTTGTACGTGTCCTATATATCGTCATTATACATATTCCGTAGTAATTCACCCATAATTTTGCCTATATAATGTGTTTCATGAAGGGGAAAATAGTGTGTTTTGATGCGCGGCCAGCTGAGCCGTGACGTCACAGGCGGGGGCGTGACGTCACGTGTTGACATCCTGGGCCCAGCGGCAAAAATAAGTAGCTGGGGTTTGGCCATCAGTGTTTCTCATTATAAACCTTAAATGACGGGATTATCGACCCCATGGAAGGCTGATGAAGCGTCAATAAGGTGACTGGTGAAGCATGGTCGTGAAAACAGGCAAGAAAAAGGTAGAAACACACTATTGTTTCACACATGTCCTCCTTTGTCCACATGTTTCTATGTTGGACTCATTTTTCCTGGCCTAAAATTGATGCTTTTTCAGATAGATATTTTGGATAATTTAAAGTTTCACCCAACCAACGATTTTCTGATGCGCCATATGTTTTTCTGGTGTGTTTTTATGTGTTTTGAATGAATCTGCTAACCGTTTCTGTCGCAAATTTTTTATTTTTTTATATATTTTTTTTTTAATTTTTAGGTAGATAAAGGTTTTTTTTTTTTTTTTTTTTTTTTTTTTTTTTTTTTTTTTTTTTTTTTTTTTTTTTTTTAATTTTTAATTTTTATATAGTTAGGTAAAGGTTAGGTTAGGTTAGGTTAGGTTTAGGTTCCTTTTTTTTTTTTTTTTTTTTTGTCATTTTTGCAAAAAAAGAAAAAAAAGAAAAAGAAATTGCGACAGAAACGGTTACGTAGCAGATTCATTCAAAACACAAAAACACACCAGAAAAACATAAGGCGCATCAGAAAATCGTTGGTTGGGTGAAACTATAAATTGACCGATATTTTTTTTGGTAATACTACTGCAGTTTAATTAATTCAATGCATGGGCAACACTCCTTATTCCAGTGGTAAAAATGGACGAGGACTGCGCGGTTATTTTCTGAGACACTACTCCTTTTTCCTGGCCTTAACCATTGAATTAACCATTAGCCATACATAATTAATCGGTGATGAAATATGCCTGGGGGGATATTTCGTTTTAATTATTTTTCTAGCCAGTCAGTGTTTTTGTTTATATTTTTTATCGGCCGTATTCTTCCTTGTAGTTTTTATTATTTTTTTTTTTTTTTGAGTTGGTTTCCGGAAAATAAAACTATCCATTAAAAAACGCACCTATAGGCCAGGAAAAATTAGTCGTCTTTGAAAACGACCGCGAAGTTCTTGTCCATTATAACTGGTTTATATGTTGGGTATGTGTGTGTATGCGTGTGTGTGTGTGCGTGTGTGTGGGTGTCTGTGTGCCCTTGCTGTGAAAGACAAAAAAGGGTCTGCGTCACACTATAAAAGGCTGTAAACTGGCCTAGGGTGTACAAAGTAAAAATGTATGAGGTAAAAGTAAGTGACTCAAGCATTGCCCTAAAGTATTTATTATATTTTCAGGCTATTGAGGAGTGGAAGGAAGACATTGGCCTTGCCCTCATCCTGACCAGCGTGGGGGAGGTGGTGAGGGAGGGGGAGGAGGGGGTGTTAAGGGAGGAGGTGGAGGTGTTGCTGCCTGACCTATGCCTGTCCCTGCCCTCCTACGCCACCACCTGTGCTCACACCCTCCACGCCTTGCCTAGGTGAGTCTTAAACTAATAAGAAAAACTAACTTAAAACATTTAACCCCTTGAGACCCAGAACGTAATTTCCCATTGTACTTTGGCTACCATTAGACGATTTTTAGTGAATACATATAAGCAATATTTTATAGATATGGCCTGTTTAGTATCCTTGGCCACTAATAATTTTGTATATTAAGTTACTTCTCGTAATTTTATGGCTCGACAACAGATGATTTTTTATAGCAAAGGTAAAATCTGGGTGTGAAGGGGTTTAAAGTCTGGAATTTAATATCGTTTAGAAACACACCTTGACTTTTTTTTTTACGACCGCACATCTTAATTTTAACTATTTTATCAATCAGTATTTCACTCGTTTTTTTTTATTTAGCACAACTATGAGCATTTTTAATATCCATAACAAAAAATATACAAGGAACTCCAATATTTTAATACCAAATATAATAGACATGATGAAGAAAACTTGATCGATGAATATGAAAAAAACACCAAATTGGCACAAAAACCATTAATCGCACCCTCCACTCCTTCCTTGCTTCAGTCAGTGTTGCTACCTGGTGCCTCCCTTCATGCCTCACCTTATAACACCCTTCATTTCTAGGAGTCTGAGTTTTAAGAGTTTACTCGAGTTTTAAGACTACCTTTTTTATTTATTTATTTTATTTTTTTATCTATGCCTATAGCGCGTGTAGGCAGTGAGCTCCAGGGGTGGGATGGTAGGCCCTGGAGACTCACTTGAGGGCTGTGATGGTTGGTCCTCACCCGTGGTGGCGCAAGCAGGGTTTTTATAGTGACGCCTGTAATCAGAGGCTCATGCCGCCCCCCTGTGTCCTCCGATGCACTCGCAATCGAAGGTAGAGTTATGGGCAGCATGTGGGTGTTCTTAGGCCACTCGACGGTGCAGAAATATTTTAAGTGGATTTATGGGTCTCACTCGGGATCGAACTCTGGTCTTTGAGAACGCCACCCGGTGACGCTAACCACTCTGCTACCGCCTCCCCAAAATATAATTATCAATCTATTAAGACTATAAGGCTATTTGAGTTGTATAAGGTTACATCAAGGTGAAACAGTCAGGCAAAGAACTATTTTACAACATCCTTGATTTCTAGGAACCTTGAGAGTGTTGTGTTATTTATTTTATTTATTTGTTGATCAAATTATCGCATCTTGAATTCTAATAACAGTTTGGCCGTCGAGGCTTTGAGTCACGCTGAACACAAATCTGGAGTCAATTTTCTAATTACTACCATAGCAATGCTCCATGTCAATATAAGGAATCCCTAACCATTGTGGTGAGAGGAAGCTTCCCAGCCCTTCCTAAAATATATCACTATGCCATTTGAGTTGGAGTTGAATATATGCCTTTTTTTTTTTTTTATATATTTTTTTTGTCATTTGAGTTTTAAGTTTGAGTTTTCATTTGAGTTTGAGGTGAATTTATGCCTTTTTATTATTATTATTATTATTATTATTATTTTTCTTTTTTGTTTACTGTCATTTGAGTTTTAAGTTTGAGTTTGAGTTGAATTTGTTTCTTCTTTTTTTCTATGCCATTAGAGTATGTACCTTGATGGAAATTTGCTTTGAATGTTACAGTGACAGCAGTGTTTGGGGCCAACTGGAGGAAGCCTTGATCAACAAAAAGTTCCTCCATCATGAAATCACATCCGTCCTTTACCTCGGCCAAACAGCGGCCCTGGAGCGCGAGGTGATGCGCGTGGTGGCCCTGTACGTGGGGGCCGAGCGTCACAACACCTGGTGGGAGGACGAGAGGCTGGACATATCCCACTTCACGCCACACGGCACACTGCTAGGCGCCAACCCGTCGCCTGGGCGTACACAGAGCAACGTCACAGGTCAGGATTAATAGGGAAAAACTGGTTCACAAATAGGGTGGTAAATGATTGGAATGGACTCAGTAGACAGGTAGTTAGTGCAGAGTCATTAGGGAGCTTTAAAGGGAGGCTAGATAAATTCATGGATGGGGATGAAAGGTGGATGTAGGTAGTGTTAAGTAACAGGTACTACCTTGTGTAGGTCTCGCGGCCTCTTGTAGCTCCTTATTTTCTTATGTTCTTATATTCACAGGTCAGGGTGTGGCTCAAGGTGAACCTGTGGGCAGACTCGCCGCTGGTGGAGGCGTCGGGACAACACACGGAACTGTTCACTCGCTGCCTTGAACTTCTGGGCAATGTTCTGGTGAAGACTCATTTCTCCTTCTCTGCCACCCTGGCCTGCAGCGACTACCTAGCACAGGTGTGTTTGTGTTGTGTGTGTGTGTGTGTGTATTTACCTAGTTGTACCTAGTTGTAACATACAGGAAAAGAGCTATGATCGTACTGTCCCGTCTCCAAATCTACTATTATCCAGCTTGCCTTTGAAGTCCTGAACATTTCTTGCATTAATCACTAATGCATCAAGGTTATTCCAGGCTTCTATGTAGGAAGCTGTATTTTTTTATGTCCTTCTTGCATGTTGTCCTTTTCAATTTCTTCTCATGACCTCTTGTACTTCTATCGTCCCACACAAACAGATCTTCTCTATCAATTTTTTCCAGTGTGTGTGTGTGTGTGTGTGTGTGTGTGTGTGTGTGTGTGTGTGTGTGTGTGTGTGTGTGTGGGGTTTGATTGGATTCATGCCTTATAGATATTACAGTATTAGTCTTGAGGTGGTGAGGAAAGCAATGTGTTAAGGAATGTAATCTTTAATGAGTTGCTGTTACAGGTGTCGGAAGAGGTGGAGGGAGAGTTATACGAGTGTTTCCCGAGCGTGCTGTCCCATCTGGCTTACCTCCTCACCCTCCCGCTGGCCACTCACCACGACCAAGGGGACCTCAGCAACCCTTCCCTGCTCTCTGTGGTGACGAGTGGCCTGCGAGAGGAGCTGGCTGAAGGAGACCAAGGCGCGAGGGGCAAGGTGTGTGTGATGCTGTGCTGCTTTCCCTTCTGGCTCCCTGTTCTCAGGACGTGTGGTTTTTTGAAATTGTATTTGACTGACAACTCATGGGATATATTTTGTAGTTGTGGTTAACCCCTTGAGGCCCAGAACGTAATTTCCATTGTTATTGAGTAAACCTTGCACTCTTTTTTTTTCTAATGCAAAAGGTAAATTATCCTAGTTTGGTGTAAAATATAGATCTACTTAACCTCTTGAGACCCAGCACGTAATTTCCATTGTAATTTGGGTACTATTAGACAAATTTTAATGAATATAAGCAATATTTTATAGATATGACCTGTTTCGTATCCTTGTCGACTAACTAATTTGGTATGTTAAGATACTTTTCGTAATTTTATGGCTAACAACAGACAGTTTTATATAGCAAAGGAAAGATCTGGGCGTGAAGGGGTTAATGTTGTTTAATGTTTTTGTGCAAGTTTCATTCTTCAGTGTATCGGCCTGGCACACATACAGTGGTGTGTGTGCTCTGGTCAACGGCAAGACTTTCAGGATTTGTTTGCTTGACCGGGTGAAGATGTTTTGGTTGATTTCCTTTCATACCGAAGCTCAACTTCACCTTAGACAAAACAGGTATGAATATATTGATGCTCATTCTTATTATCAATGTATACAGTTAATAGATCTCGTGTATTATTATGAAAGATATATTTTTTATGCAAGATTTTTTACTCGCCAGACATTATTAATTGTTCATTTATTATTTATCATTACTAATCTATTATGAAAGAGACAAGACTTGGTAGTTCTGTGGTTGTTTTTAGACTGGTGGTTAAAAAAAAATCATGTGTTCATATCATAAGGCTTCATGGCAACCTTGTGAGTCTATGCAGGATAATTGATGTGCTGTGTACCAAACAATCTCTAGCTCTCATTAAGGCTTTGCCTCATGGAATGCCAAGTGACTGTGGAACTTTCTTTGTCATCTTGTGGCTACTTTCTTTTATCATGATCATAATTATGAAGGTTCCCATTCAAGCTTGCATGTGTCAACCTTTTATACCTATAGATGACCAGGCGGCAGGGTCCTTAAGGCTCACTCCACAGCGGCCGCAAAACTAAGTCATCAAAATGCAAGAAAAAATCTACTCACCGGAAGGAAAGCTTGTGCAAATTTCACCGTCTCCACACCTTGGCAGGAGTGAGTCCCTGTACACCAGACAGCCTCCCACACCACTGCATGGCAAGGCACGCACACCCTCACTGCTTGCTGAGGTGCTAAACCGAGACGTGCAAAGGACCGCTCCGTCACTCCTTCATTTCTGTCATTTTGTTTGTCCAGAAATGAGGAGTGCAGTCCAGCGGTTATTTGCACCTGTGCTCAGATCGCCGGCTGTGGGAGCACTGAGGGTGTGCGCGCTGCCACCCAGTCAGCGGTGTGGGTGGTTGCCTGGTGTGCATGGACACATTCCCACCACCGAGGTGAGAAAACACTGAAATCTTTGGCAAGCAGGTTCAGGTGTATAGATATTTGACTTACTTTTGCTGTGTAGATTTGTGTTGTGGCCGCTGCACAGGGCCTAAAGGTTTACTTACACATTTCCTTGAAAACTGCTCTAATTCCATTTAGTTTCTCAACAGGATCTCAAGTAAGAGTTTTAATAAAAAAATGGGTTTTATTCAAAATATCACACAATGAGGTTTGCTTGTTGGAAGCACCGATCTGCCCTTCTCATGCTGTGGCGTGACTGGGTGGTTCTTTGCTGCGCCAGAACCAGACGTTCCTCCTCGTTGAGGTCACTCTCTCAGTGGCCGGGTGGCTCCAGACATGCCTAGGAGCTCCTTGAGGGACGAAGTGGAAGGCTGGCTGGGGCTCCTCTACGATGTGGTGACTGTAAGAACAGAACATATATTCATTAGTACGATGTGACAAGTGGGTATAGAAGGTGGTAGGGAGAACACAGGCTGAAACCACTGTATTTCCTCTAATGTTTTGACTGTCTTACAGGGAATAAAGAGGCAGGTGTACACAGGCAGTGTATATACAGCCTGTGGCTCAGTCTGCCGGGAAGGGCGGCCCGTGATGGCCACACCCGGTATCAACGCTGCGGTAGCGACTGACAAATCTTTCCCGGTAATTTTGTCTCCTTTGCCGCGATATATACAGACTCCATGTCTCCCTCGACAAAGGAGACTACCGATCATTGGGAAGGAGTCACCAGCCTGGCACAAGCCGCGCTGGTGACCCGAGGCCTCCCTTGCCAGCCGCCCTGCAGGTAGCCTGCCTCATGCACTGCCAATGTACACGTGTCTGTTTATTCTGTGAGGAAGACTATGTAGTGAAACGTTAAGACAGTGGGTGAAAACGTTATATATATATATATTACTAACGTTCTGACTATATATACAATATATACTAAAGTTACACTACACTACTTTTCACTATGGATCTATAATACACACCTACCTGCAAGATATTAATAAGGCAAACAACACTTCTCACCTGGTTAATGACTATACCACGTCTGTCCTTCAACACCTGGGATGCTCCATGGTACTGTTGCTGCTGTCTATAGTTGCCTTACACATGTTTCCCAAGAGCCTTTATTCCTCCCGTCCATGTGTCCTGCGGAGATGGAGGGAAATGACCATCTAGGCACACTACAATAATATCTACTACACTACAATAATAATAATAAACTACAATAAAATCACTATCAAATGTGGATTATCTTATAAGGGATTGATTGATTTAATGCCAAAAAGGGGGAAATGTGCAAATCTTGTAAGGGAGGCTTAACCTAATAAAATATATTACCAAAGAGTACAGCTCCTATCCTTACACCAGCTTAGTGAGTGTGTGTGTTGTGTGAGGGTGTAGGAATGTTGTCCTTTAGAATCATTACCAAGCACTACCTGAATGATCTACACCAGAGGTCGGCAACCCAGAATTCTAGAAGAGCCAGTTTCTTCAAGCTTGGCAGGGCAGCAGTGCTGATGAAGCTGCAGTGTAGCTACATTATGAATGGAAATTACGAAAAAGTACAAGTTAATAAGTGCAAGAATTCATCCCAATATTGTACTAGAGACCCAGGACCTAGGTCACATACACTATTGTACTGCGGCTATCTAGGCCAGTATTTTATCTCGCAATTTTTTTTAACGATAATTTGGACATTTTTAACTAGGTGGCAGGAGCCGCACAGTCTCTTGAAAGAGCCGCATGTGGCTCCGGAGCCGCAGGTTGCCGACCGCTGATCTACACCCATCTAGTAGAAAGAAACATTTAGGATAACAGGAAAGATCAATGATCGGTCACCACAGACTTCAAGGGAATTTAACTTAAGCATTAACTAATCATCTCAATGAAATTTTTATGAAAGTGTTACAGAGAGAAAGAATTTGAATTGAACACTTAGGTTTGGGTGGCATAAGATAGTTCCCCAGTGGAGAAAAACAAAAAAATTGAAAACCAAATAAAATGACAATAAAGGCCTATTAAAACCAGTAAGACAAATGTCCAAAAATCTAAAACTTAACAAAACATAAAATCTTACTAAGGAGGCCAACCTTCTCTAAAAAGGAGACTACGTAATTAAAAACTAAAAACTACAATAAAAGCCTATTAAAACCAATGACAATTAAACAAAAACCTAAAACTCAACAAAACAAATAAATCTCACAGACGCCGGCCATCTCTAGAAAGGAGACTGCAGGCTCACCCTCGGAGCAGGACGCCACCGCAGGAATGGAGGCGAGGGAAGGAGTCCCGCCCTGCCGCCTGTGCCACCAAGATGTTGACCCCCGAGGCCGTGACACTCCACCGTGATACAGTCAGGGATGAGGCAATCACCACACTGGGGAGAACGCTTCCTTGCCATAAGGTTACCAAGCAGCATTCTTATAAGGCCTGAAAGAGAGAGAGACAGAGAAAAAAAGGTATAAATTGGACACATTGAAAGTTAGACACCTATAATAGTGACACAAAAACTTCTATAGGAAAGGTATCACTGCAAACTGACATAAATTTAGCAAATATTCTCAAGCAACAAAAATAATAACCAATTTTAAGTCTGACCGATAAACAATTCATCGCTATAATACTACTTCAAGAAAGCCATTTAGGTTCGTCCCATGTAAATATCCTGTCCTGTAGCCTCACCTCGTCCCATGGTGGTCCGCGTGGCTGTACTTCCCCCACCGAGACACTGCAACACTTCCTCAAGACAACACAACACCAGACAGTCACTTGATGTCATGTTCCTGGTCCCTCCTTGCCGCTTGTGTGCTTCTGTTCAAAGTGCTTACAAGAAAAGGCGACACAAACACTTTGCCGATTGACTTGCACTGAATAATACAAAGAGGGTATGTACGTTGAGCACTGCCTATTGTGTCTAAGGTGTCACAATACAAAGGGAGTGAGGTAGGATTGATTGTAATGCCAAAAAAGGGGATTGTGCCAGACATCAGAGGTCATATGGCACTATGGCAAAGCATAATAAAGGGAGGGGTTAGAGAGAAAGAGTGAAACGGTGAGGGAAGGGGAGAGGATGGTAACATGATGGCAAATTTGTACTTGCTTTATAAATTGAGTTGAATGGGCTGTTAACACCTTTAGAAAAATATAACAGAAGTACTTATATGACAGACATGCATCAGACCAACACTGATCCCGGCACCAACACATGGATGACACGGACATTTTGCAAAGACACTCACGACCAAGAAATGTGGAAAAAATACATATTCATTTATAGGAACTACCACGTGTAGGTCTCGCGGTCTCTTGAAGCTTCCTTATTTTCTTATGTTCTTCTGTATTCAGTTAATTACTTTGGCATATTCTAGATTGTTTCACAGCCACAATGCTTCCTACAGACCAACATTCACTCCCACACATTCACACCACAGCTTCGACTTCTACGGCATTCCACCAACAAATGATTAACAACAAATCATACGTAGTCTCCTTTCAACATGTTTTGTCAAGACATCTACAATGACTGAAAGGCCTTGAAACCCTGAGCAAGGTACAGATTGATGGGTAGATGTAGAGTTGTAGGTATGATAGATAGATTAGGTAGTTATGTAGGTAGGATGGGTAGATGTAGGTATGATAGATAGATTAGGTAGTTATGTAGGTAGGATGGGTAGATGTAAAGTTGTAGGTATGATAGATAGATTAGATAGTTATGTAGTTAGGTAGGCAGTTATGAAATGGGTAGTTATGTGGGTAGATATCAGTGAGTTGGGAAGAGATGAAGGTATCACAGGATGTACAATATTTCAAACTATAAATGTTTAAACAATGGGAAATGTTTGTTCCTTTCAAACATAACACAAAACTATTCATTAGACCTAAACTGAGACTGCGATAAAATGAAATCCATGTACGACCATCCGTATTAAAAATTAATATGAAAGTACGTATTAATTTTGAATACATAAAATTAAATCCCTGTAAGCCCGTTTGTATTAAAAATTAATATGAAAATACATTGTAGTAGTTCCTAATGCAACCTTTACGTCACTCCATCGTGCAACACAAAATTCATGCATCTAATCTGTTCATCTAATGTGGAATACAGGCACATAACCTTCTGTACACTAGGGTAAAATAAAAAATATACAATGCAGCCTGTCTTCACTTTCTGTCACTGTCTTCCTTTTGAATCACGAGTATTTACTATCGGCTACAGGTCAAGGCATAATGTCTATAGTCTATTTTTTTTAACTATGGAAAAAATCCCACTCTATAGTAATGTATGCTTGTATGCTAAAATGATGCCAACGTTTACCTCATGACATGGTTAACTATGATAAAATACAGCTGTTAGAAGAAGCGTAATGTTCCCTTCTGGCATTAACCAGTCGGTAAGCAGCAAGGGGTCAGGATTTTCCACCTCTGGGGTCTTTTCACCGTCTATTGGGTCTTGAAAAGGAGTCTGGATAAATTCATGGATGGGGAAGAGAGGTGGATGTAGGTAGAGTTAAGTAACAGGAACTACCTCGTATAGGTCTTGCGGCCTCTTGTAGCTTCCTTATTTTCTTATGTTCTTATGTAGGATTTTTCACCTCGTTAAGAAAATAGACTATAGTGTATGTGTCTAGTCCATGGAGACAGACATAGGAGAGTCGAGGGTCACAGCGCGGAACAGGGAATCATCCATGGTGGAGCAGTGGCGGGGGCTCGGAACGTCCTCGGGGAACAAATACTTTTCCGAGAAGTTGACGTGAGCGGAGGCCATCGCCCTTACCTCGGCCTTGGAGAGTGGCCGGCCCTGGGCGTACGGGGAACAAAACAAAGGCCGACATAAGGACTGCTGCCTAATGTCCCTGTTCAATACCTCTCTCTCATCTTCTCTCTCTCTTTTCTTACGACTACTAGTATCTCCAATTTGTTGCATTTCGATGTTAGTTCCTTCTTCGTCACCTTCGTTATTATCGTTATTTTCTCCATTGGTGTGTTGTCTGGATGTCTCTAACCCTGCGCTTTCCACTCCTGTCTGAATGTCCCGTCTCTTGTCTGTTCCACTCCTGTCTGTCTGAATGAATCCACTGACTGTCTTGATGGAGGTACTCTGTAAAGGCTCCGGGAGGGTTACGGGGGCGGGACAACCCTCTATGTTCTCCTTGTCACTGCCGGAGGAAGCTGAAGGCATGACTACGCCTCCCCCCTCCCCTGCCGCCCCTCCCGTCATGTCACTCTGAAACTCTGATGACCCGAGCTCTGAGGACATGATGAACCTGGGGTCAGAGAATATCTCCGGGCTTGAGGTTACGGCAGACACATTCACACCTTGAGGCACGTGTCTCTGGTGAATTGGTGTACTAGTGACCATGTTGTCTTCGTTGTTACTAAGGTGATGTTTGTGGTGGTGACGGTGGTGGCCATGGTGGTGGTGGCCGTGGTGGTGGTGGTCATGGTGGCGGTGATGGTGGTAGCGTAGGTGTGTGGGGTCGCTGGAGGGCAGGGGACTGATGCCGCTCATGACGGTCCAGTTACTCCGCACACTGCCGGCGCTGGAGGGAGTCAGGCTGGTGTCCAAGTGTTCGTGCTGTAACCTCAAGGCCGCCGCACACACCTCCCTCAACCCCTCTAAGGCACTCAGGGGGGGATCCTTCACCTTCTGTACCACTACCTCCTCCTCCTCCGAATCGTCCATGGCATCCTTAAGAGGCTCCTGTGGGATATTTTGTGGGATCAAATTTTCCACATCCACATTTTCTCCTTCCTGTGGCATATCATTAAACCACAAGGAGGAAGGGGAGGATCTAGAGCCTTGTTTACAGCTTGTTCTTGGTTGATATCCTCCTCCATGATATGATGGTGCGGCTGGTGAGCTTGAATAGTGGCAGGATGGGCGGGGAGAGGAGGTAGGGCGTGGCTATCTCGAGGGAACAGGAGTCAGAGGAGCACGCCACACAGTCACTGCAGGAGGAGGACGAGGAGGAGGGGGAGTGGATGGGTGTTGGTAGCTCCTCTCCGTCTCCTTTGAATCCGTGTGACTGTGTGATTGGGGTGGATGAGGGTGGTGGTGATGGTGTTCCTTCCACTTCCATAGGGGGAGGTGTGCTCTGCTTGGTGGTGACGGGGAGGACTGGAAGGAGGTGGTGATCGTTAGAGTCATCCTTCCTGGTGCTTGCCTCGCTACACAACCGAGAGGCAGCTTCGGAGAACAGCAGACGGCAGGAAGTGGAGGTCTCGCAATGGCTGGCGGAGGATTGGTGCGTCTTGCTGGGGCGCTCGGGACAATCCGAGGTGGAGGTACTATGGTAAGGCGTGACCAGGTCGTGAGGCTGTCGTGACCCTTCGCTTGGCTTACGGGTCAATACGGGAGTCAGCGAGAACAGGGCGGATAGCTTGAGTTCCGGCAAGGCGGGAGGAATCAAGTCTTCCTCGGTAGTTTCTTTAACATTCCTTAATTCCTCCTCATCGTCCTCCCCCTCACTGTAATCGCACCCCAGGTAGAGGACGAACCTGGGGGAGGAGAGGGAGGTCGGGCCATCAGAGTTTGAGAGTGGGGGAGATGCTGTAGTGGTGTGGTGGGTGGGGGAGGCCGCTGAGGGGGGTGAGGGGCCGGGCGGGGGGAGCCATCTGGGTGGTCCATCGGGGTGCCTCACAATGCCTCTGTCTGATGCTGCCCCTCAACGCACACAACCTGAAAAGAACATAAGAAAATAAGGAAATAAGGAAGCTACAAGAGGCCGCGAGACCTACATGTGGTAGTTCCTGTTACTTTATACTACCTACCTACAATCAGAATACCCTTATCAGAACTTTTGTCTAAGATGTTATCAATTGGGTTTTACACTGATTTTTTTACTCCTATCACCCAAGACTATTATTCACACTACACTTTTCTACTGTCTGCTTCTCTCAGGCACCACCCAAATAGTATTAATAGTTTCTGAAAAGATTCCTTGCATGTAAAATCTTGACTATGGAGGAGTTAAAATGTTTCTTTGAATATACAGAGTGAGGTTAATGATTGTGTGGTACAGATTACATGATTTGTTAGCGCACTGGAATCCTAAATAAGAATGCAATGATGTCCTGAGGAGGTTAGCAAGCTAGTAATGAAGTAAGAAGGCAGAATATTGGACAACAAGAAAGAGAATCATAAAAAAAAGTCAACAGAAACCCGGCCTTGCCTCCTCAACAGCCTATAGTCTCACATCCTAAGATTCATCAACTGACATCAATGCATCAATATCCCTTTTGGTTCTACTGCAGTTTAATGCATCACAAGGCACGTAGTTACAACTGCCCTCAACTACACCTTTTCACTTCCAAATTAAAACAATGAACTTCAAATTAAAACAAGTGACCAATTTTTGGCACTCAATTTTTTTTTTGGCACGAATTTTTTTGGCACTCGAAAATTTTTGGCACAAATTTTTGGCATCAAACATTTTGTATTATTTTACACTAGGACCGAAATTCCCTACACAATTGGGAGTTGTTCCAACGAGTTGGGAGTTGGAGTGATTGGTTTCTGTTCCCCTTAATAGATTCTAAGAAACATTCACTCTATGAGGTTCCGTCGCAAATCATTACTTTTGGAGATAATGACATGTTGTTTATAGGGAGGCGAGAGACAAGTGTTTACGAGCGCCTCACTCTTCTTCCTCTTGTGACCTGCATCGCCTCTGTTCTTCCCTCTCCACGGACACTTTTTTTTAATGCAGATTTGACTTTAATTAGGAGGTTAAAGCGTGGGAATAGGTTAGGTTAGGTTAGATTAGTGAGTCTAAAGGTGGGGTTAGGTTAGTTTAATTTTCATATCTCATAATACACTCCTTCCTATTAAAAACTTCTTATACCTCCGAAAGTAGTGATTTGCGACGGAAGTTCATGGAGAGAATGTTTCTTAGAATCTATTAAAGTGAACAGAAACCACACTCCCAATTGTCGGGGGGGGGGGGGGCGCTAAGACTCGGGGGTCGGGGAGGGAGTGTAACATGTGAGCGATAACTAGCTTTTCACAGATCTTTATAACGTCAATACAGTGCAATTTATACAAAATGAATGATCCAAGTTAAGGCGACACGTATGATTTCCCTGCTTTCTATAGCTACCCTAACAGACTGACACACTCACAGTTACAGTCACACTCACAGTTACTCCCGGGAAGTTACTCAGCCTTCCTCTTCCTCCTCTTGACCAGCGGAGGTAAACATCAATGACCACAACGCAAATAACCACCTCTACACACAAAACCACTAACCCCCTATTAACATACTTCAAGCCATACATACTCTAACACCCACACAATACATAGAAACAGCAGGGAACACGTAAATAAAGCTGGTCATCTGAAAAATAGGCAAATATGAATGTACGAACCTCAAAACGCCATC
>JACEEZ010019288.1:85000-90000 GCA_016584305.1 Chionoecetes opilio | reverse complement strand
GGGGGTGGGTGAGGAGAGGCATTAATAGGGTGGTATAGACAGCATGGTGATTAATTCATGCTGTGCAAGCTTATATCCTGATCAGGTAATGACAGCATATGACTTTAAGATCACTATTTTGTTGGGAATTAATTTGGTTTGAGGTTTGGAGTAACAGTATTCATGACAGCAAAGTTAAGCAAAGCCTGAAATGCTTTGTTGAGGTGCTCAAATGGCATACAAAGGAATGCGTGTGGTTAATTAAGGTACAATACTACTATAAACAATATGTCAGCCAGGATGCACCCCCCCCACCCCCCCCACCCCCTAAGAGTCCTCACCGGGTCATCACAGCCAGCCGGCCGCCATGTGACGGTTGACGGGCTGCACGCCGGGCAGGTGCGGCGGCTGCTGCACCGAGCCGTTGGCGGGCCGCCCACTCACCAGGGGCTCACAGGACTCCGAGGCGGGCAGGAGGGACCCGCTGCCCGAAGAGGGGGAGGTGGGGACGAAGGAGGGGGCAGTGGGAGGGGGCCCGGCGATGGTGGTGGGGGGCGTGGGTGTCCAGGAGGGGTAGGAGGGGGGGGCTCTGTCTCCGTGGAGGAGGAGTGGGAGGGGGTGGAGAAGCTGCCCTGCCCGGGGCCCTCAAAGCTGACAGAGCTTTTGGGCTCCGCCTTGAGGTGGTCCGGCTGCCCCGCCGCCGCCGCCGCCGCGCCGCCTGCCGCGTCACCAGCGCCAACGCGTCCAGGTGCATCGTGCCGCCCCCCGGGCTGGTCGTCCTGTCCCCGCTGTCCCCCCCGGAGCGCAGGCTGCCCTGGGGAGGGAGCGCATCCCCCCCTTCGGAGTCCCCTACGCCCGGGTCGGAGGAGAGGGACTCGTCGGAGCGGGAGCGTGAGAGCAGCTTCTTGACCCGGGCGTTCTTGGCGGCCTCCACCAGGGTGCCCCAGCGCTTCTTGGTGGTGGGACGTCCCAGCCGCGCCTCAGCCAGCCGGGCCAACCGCGCCAACTTGTTCTGCGGCGACCGCTTCACCACCGCCTCCACCACCTGCGGCACGGCACTCTGTCACCCCAACACTCACCTGGCCCCGGTGTGTGCCGAGCTTCGGCGCCTCACACTGCATCACACCACACACCAGCACACACACACACCACCACACACACACACACTTTCTCACACACACACGCAAGATGCACATCCATAATGCATGGTGAAGGTGCCAAAACAGTAACACCAAACACAATCCAAGCGGCACAACAGTGTTTAGCCGCACCTCCTGAACATGTTATCCCCGCTACCCTGACAGCTCACGACGCAGCCACTCAGCGACGAGTGGGTCATGACGGCACTGTTACAGTTAATGATCTGGGACAAGATGGATAGATATTGGACATTGTGACTCATGACGCTCGCAGTGTGCAACAACGTCAACTTCTTTACATTTGTTCGAGTTGGGGGTCTCACCAATAAAGGTTGCACCGCTCGGGAATCGAACCCGGGACCTTCCGCATGCCGGGCGGCTGTGCTTCCCGTTACACCACGGGAACCTCCTAGTGACAACCCACACAATATTACTGTTTGCATTATCTTTTATTGTTGATGAGTTATTGGTCATTGGTATTCAAGCTCATCAATGTCTTCCAGGCAATAATCAAAGCTAGTACTTTCTTGAACTTGCAGGATTTTATGATTTGAACCAGTCATTATTTAATATTAGAAACTTTGTCAATCCAAAGCACTAAAAACCCTGTTAGATGTGAATTATTACGACTGTATTCATATTTCCTTTTAATCATCATCGATAATCTAAACAGGCAGAATTATTCTTTGTCTTGCCATAATGAAACTAATGTCGTCCCAGTATTAGTGCAGCCATCGCTTGTCTTTATATTTGGAGAGATAACTTGCTCAGAGAAGGTGTGTGTGTGTGTGTGTGTGTGTGTGTGTGTGTGTGTGTGTGTGTGTGTGTGTGTGTGTGTGTGTGTGTGTGTGGTGTGTGTGTGTGTGTGTGTGTGTGTGTGTGTGTGTGTGTGATAACTTGTTGAGGTGTGTGTGTGTGTGTGTGTGTGTGTGTGTGTGTGTGTGTGTGTGTGTGTGTGTGTGTGTGTGTGTGTGTGTGTGTGTGTGTGTGTGTCTTGCTGAGAGGTGTGTGTGTGTGTGTGTGTGTGTGTGTGTGTGTGTGTGTGTGTGTGTGCGTGTTGTGTGTGTGTGTGTGTGTGTGTGTGTGTGTGTGTGTGTGTGTGTGTGTGGCCGGGGGGGGGCGAGGGGCGCGGGAGACACACACCACGATGCATCACACACCAGTAACACCACATGCCTGTGTGACGCCACACCACCCCGGTCCGCAATGACACCTTATTGATCAGTGTTCAAAAATCATAAAATGTTTCCTTTCACAAAATGTTCAAGCGAGTGTGCATTTCCATGCAAGGAAACCTTGAATTACTGTCTGTTACTGTCTGTTACCAGGCAGTGGACAGTTGAGCTCAGGGACGAAAGACGCTTCTTTTGCAACTTAAGTCAGTTTAAGGAGGACCACCACCTATGCCTCCCTTATAAGGCCCCACCACACCTGACTGACGGCAGCAGGCAATCCAGCCAGAATCATCAAGCCCCTCTTCACAGGCCAGGCTGTCATCCCACCACTGCCGCCGCCTGTGTGTGGTGCGGCCGCAGGGAGGGGAAAGATGGATCAGGCGCTCCTGCAGTGACTATAACAGTCACAGCAAAGAAGGGTTTCTGTGCTGCCTGACTCTGCGGTATTGATGGAATGATGGCGAGCGACTTTTACTCGCACTATTTTATTTAAACGTCATGACTAAGCAAGGAGACACGACCACTTGAACACTGTATGGAGGACAACAAGAGGCCTGAGGAGCCAGCAAGGAAGGCAGTGATATCAAGCTAGGCCTCACAGCCGAGGTGGTGGTGACGCAGTGTGGCGGCAGGACGGGGGTGTGTCTGGGGGGCGGACCAGGCGCAGGGCCCACCGGGTATGCCCTCTCCATGGTGGTGATGATGATGATATTAATGATGATAATGATGATATGAAAAAAAGATGATGACGACACCTGGGTTCCCGAATCTGTTTGTCTTTCTTGTATGTATGTATGTACGTCATCACACCTCACTCACGCAATCTCTGTCTCTCACACACACACATACGCACACACTTCCATGCACATACACCAAACATACACACATACAGAGAGTGGGAGGGCCAGGGGTGGGGGGTGGGGGGGTGAGCACCACACACACACACCCCTGGCCCTTATGCCCTGAAGGGAGGGAGGGGGAGGGGTTAAGTGTGGGGGGAGGGGGGGGCAAGGGGGGGGGCAGGGGAGCGGGTAGCAGAGAATATATAGACCTAGACAGCACCATGGGTAGTTTGGGGGTCATGGATTACTTACAATCTTTTAATATGTGAGGTGGTTATTCTGAAAAAAGAATTACGTTTGGAATCACTTTAGTAGCTGTCCCGGCGGAGGGCGTTGGGGTGTGACGGTATTAATTCAGACATGACATTATTATTATTATTATTATTATTATTATTCCTCCTTATGCTAGTCATCACCTCAAAAAAGATGAAAAAGTGAAGAGAACAGAGGGTATTAATGCCAGTTGAGCAACGAATTCACTTTGGTGGATGAAACTATTTATTTCTGGTGAGTTTTGGTGTGTTTTAAAGTAATATGCTAACCGGTTCTGTGGCAAATCTTTTTTTTTTTTTTTTTTTTTTTTTTTTTTTTTTTTTTTTGTAGTTAGGTAAAGGTTAAGTTAGGTATATTTTTTCGGTTAGGTTCAATTTTTTTTTTTGTCATTTTTATTGTATAAATCACAAAAAAAAGAGAATTTATTTTATTTCTATTTGCGACAGAAACGGTTAGCAGATAAATTCAAAACACATCACAACTCACCTGAAAAAAATAGTTTCATCCACCAAAGGAAGTTCGGTGTTCATCTGGAAATTTACCGAACAGAGGGGTTGAGGGGGTGGTGGCGCGGGTTTGACGATGCTTACCTCCGCAGCGGCCGGCAGGGTGGTGGTGGTGGCCAGGCTGAAGTTCGAAGACATGGTACCCGAGCCAAGGTTAAAGCCCTTCATCAGGCGCCTCTCCTTCTGTCGGTTCTTCTTGCCTCCCGTACCTACTAGACAGAGCCAGGCAATGTTATAATGATTCCTATTTATAAAGGAAATAGGGAAAAACTCGTTCATAAAATTAATAGGGTGGTAAATGATTGGAATGGACTCAGTCGTGGGGTAGTTAGTGCGGAGTCATTAGGGAGCTTTAAAAGGAGGCTGGGATAAATTCATGGATGGGGATGAAAGGTGGATGTAGGGAGAGGAAATGGGAGGAGGAAGAACAATTTTTTTAAAAGTATCCTTCGCTTTGTATACAATCCTTCAGAGTCCTTCACGGGTCTCTTCGCTCCTTCACACATCCTACAGGAGTCATAGGAGGGCATTAGAAGTCCCACACGATTGCTATAGTATTCCTAGGTTTTTGTAAGTACTTTGACAATCGCATGGGTGGCTCAAATAGGGATTAATCACACTAATATTAATACTGAAAATACTAATACTGATCGTTGTATTGAAGTAATGATTAATCTAGCAATGCCTGTCATATTTTTATGTCTTGTAGTAAGTTTTGTCTAATTTGTGGTTTTTAAGGAATATCTGGAAGTATCATGTCATTGTGAATTGGCTGAAATAGGGACTTCTAATCATTGTAACAGAAAACTGACTCCAGATTCGTGTTCAGCATGCCTGAAAACTGCTGGGTTCTAATTTTCAAGCAAATCTATTTTTCAAAAAATATTGCAAATTTTGCAAGGGGTATGCCTTGATTTTTTTTTAAATCTCGTTTTTTTCAATAACTAAAAAACTATGGCAGATAAGTGCACCATGAATAGAGAAGTAAATATGAAGCAGATCTAGGGCTATCATAGGGTGTACATTAGTTCGAATTGGTAAGTTTTGTCTAATTTGTGATTTTTAAGGAATGTCATGTCATTGTGA
>JACEEZ010019288.1:72500-77500 GCA_016584305.1 Chionoecetes opilio | reverse complement strand
TCTGATTATTATTATTAATTATAGTGGCGAAGAGTTTCCAGCTACACACTACGCAAAAAATATGAATAGAGTGAACGTTCATCAGCATATTGAGACACAACAAGGCGGAGAACAATCACAGAACATGAAGAATTATGATCAAAAATGATTAAAAATGGTTGAAAATAAAACAACACAAAAAAGGGAAAAATGGCAAAAATCTGTGCGCCGTCAAAATTGTGGTGTCCTCTGCGGCAACCCATGGGCGGCGGCGGCGGCAGACATGCTGGGCGGAGAGACACCGTGGCACTCAGGCGTGGCAGGAAAAGTTGTGATGATGGTAGCGCGGTGAGGCAAGGGCGCCACCCAGAGCCTGAGGAACGATGGTGATAGGCTTTTTTTTTTTTTTTTTCATTTGAGCCTATAGCGCCTGTAGGCAAACACAGAAACAATGCAAAGAAGCAATTAATAGGCACCAATTTAATCAGTCTGTATATTAAAATAACAGTGAACACCCGGAACATGACATCCCCGGCAGTACTTCACGCCTCCTCGGGAACTCTCCCGCACCCGAGGATATTTGTCGGTAAAGGATATGTGAGGGAATCGAACCCACACCCTTTTGTTGATGTATTGAAACACCAACACTTTACCACTGAGCTATAGAGCCAGTCTGTATATTAATTTACTCTTTTTCAATAGTAGGTTTGCGATTCCTGAATACAGTAAAAACACATTACGGAATTTTTTTCAATACAAACGAACTTATAATTTTTGGCTTAAAACTGAACAGCAGACTAATTGCATATTTTAAAAGAAACCCAAATATGTTTCCACTCTTTTACTGCTTTTAATTTCCGGATAAACTGAATACGTAACTTCGATTAACGGTCATTACGTATCTCAAACTACATATAAATCATACGTAGTTTTGGTGGCGCGACAAATTCTGAGGTTTTACTTTACGCCCAGCTTCACCGTTTCTCAGGCTCCAGCGGCTCCCTCATGGCCTAATCTAGTCAAAAAGTCGTCGGCAGCTCACGAGCCTTAATACCTAGCCAGGGAGACAGACAGCGAGAACCAGACAACAGGGAAACAAAACAGTGAAGGAGGAACAGGGAGGCGAGGATAGGGTGAAAAGGAAGACAGGATGGACAGGGGTGATGAGAGGTTAGTTTACTTAAGTGATTGGGGTTGACATGGCTTTAGATGGGGTTGCAGGGGGTGGGAGAGGTAGTGTGTCATTAGGACAACCCAACGATGTACTAATGATTGAATTGAAGGGGGAAGGGGGGAAGGGCACAAAGGGAGGGTGAAGGGGCTTGAGATGGGAGTGAAGGGGCACCACATAAATCTTAAAGCAACGACTATATGCTATTTTAATGCCAAGAAAAGGTATGAGAGAGGAAGATGCGGGAAAAAAAATGGAAAAACACAATGAAATCAATGAGGAATGTAAGAAGAGGAATATGCGGATTCACAGTTAAATATTAAATGAGGGGAAAGTTATCTGACATCCAGGAGTGATGGGAAAGAGAGGGGGAGAGAGAGAGGTAGGTAGGTAGGTAGGTAGGTAAGAGAGGGGCTATGCAAGGCGGCGAAAGGGGCAGAGAACAAAGACGTAACCGAAGTATTACCTTGAAGCCACTTCGTCCCTTTTGGGGGAAGGGAAAGAAAAAGAAAGAAAGAGAAAAACAAAAGTATCTTAGTGAGGCCTCTACTGTAGGGGTAAGGGGGGGGGGGTACAGGGTGATGCAACAGATATAGGCTCGTACCAAAAGTCATGATGGCTGTCGAGCGACGAACGACGAACGACAGACGCAGGGTAGGGGAGAGCGGGGCAGGTTGCATCATTGCCTCTAACTCGCATTAACTTTTTGTATTATTATTATTGTTCTAGTTGTAGTAGTAGTAGTAGTTTATAGTAGTAGTAGTAGTAGTTTATAGTAGTAGTAGTAGTAGTAGTAGTAGTAGTAGTAGTAGTAGTTTATAGTAGTAGTAGTAGTAGTAGTAGTTTATAGTAGTAGTAGTAGTAGTAGTAGTAGTAGTAGTAGTAGTAGTAGTAGTTTATAGTAGTAGTAGTAGTAGTAGTAGTAGTTTATAGTAGTAGTAGTAGTAGTAGTAGTAGTAGTAGTAGTAGTAGTAGTAGTAGTAGGTAGTAGTAAGTGAGTATGTAGTAGTAGTAGTAGTAGTAGTTTATAGTAGTAGTAGTAGTAGTAGTAGTAGTAGTAGTAGTAGTAGTAGTAGTAGTAGTAGTAGTTTATAGTAGTAGTAGTAGTAGTAGTAGTAGTAGTAGTAGTAGTAGTTAAGACGATGTACGTGTAATAACATGCGAGTTAAGAGGCAATGATGCAACCTACCCTCGATGCAACCTGCTCCGCTCTCCCCTACCATGAGAGGAATATTTTTTTGGAGCGAAGAGCAACGACGACGGTGGGCGCGAAAACACGGACCATGACCTTCGACCTTCGGCATCGCTCTTCGTTCCAAAAAATATCCCTCTCATGGTAGCCTTCGTCAGTCGTTTGTCCGCCATCATGACTTTTGATACAAGCCATACAGTGTGCCTGTTTAAAGGACTAACTGTTACAAGGGGTGGTACAGGGTGATGCAAAAGATATACAGTGAGCTTGTATAAAGGACTAACTGTTACAGGGTGTTACAAAGGAGTGTTCTATAGTAAATTACTCTTATGATACAGGGTGGTGCAGGAATGTGTCTTTAAACTAGTACAGGGTGACGCAAGAAATAAGACTATGTGTCGACTGGTAATATACAGGGTGATGCAGAAAATTCTATACTGGTTAATTCAAGTAATACGGAATGTTTTTGTGTGTGTACAGGGTGGTTCAGAAGCAAGTAATATACATATAGGTACAGAGTGGTGCAAGAACTAAAGTACTGAAGGACAAGTATTACGGTACAAGTATTAGTAGTGGATATACAGGGTGACTAAAAAAAAACTAGTAGTGTATACAGGGTGGTGAGGAAAATGTGTGCAGGGTTTGACAAGATTCCTGTTGAGTTCTCAGATAAAAAAAAAAAAGTGTAGGTAGTTAATTAGAATAAAAAATAATAACCATTTAACAACCTAATTTAACTATTAACAACACTTAACAACCCTAATGAGTCTGCACACACCTCTAATTAGCAGCAGTTATGGACAGGTGACTTAATTAGTAACCGAAGACACTAATTAATTATATAAGGTGAGTATTAGGAGCCATGTTAATTACCATGTTAATTACCACCACACATTAACACTCATATGATCTGACAGTAAGATTTCAAAAAAAGATTAATTGAAATGTAAAAGAAAACAATAATTACCTTCGTATCAGAAATAAAGATGAAAAAAAGTTCAGAAATGCAGAAAATGATGCATCGATATTTTCTTTTTTTTCTTTTCATAATTTTTGGTTTGACGGAGAATGGCAAAAAAAACGTAATTATTATCTGAGAGTTTTTAGATGTGGGAAATACAGACAGACAGACAGACAGACAGACAGACAGACAGACAGACAAACTGACAGACAGACAGACAGACAGACATACTAATAGACAAACAGACAGACAAACAGACAGACAGATAGACATACTAATAGACAAACAGACACCCGTAATACAGTCAACAGAGAGAGAGAGAGAGAGAGAGAGAGAGAGAGAGAGAGAGAGAGAGAGAGAGAGAGAGAGAGAGAGAGAGAGAGAGAGAGAGAGAGAGAGAGAGAGAGAGAGAGATAAGATAAGATAAGATAAGATAAGATAAGATTTTCATCCTATCTAGACACTTTGCAAGTACCAACTACAAGGTTATTGACTATACAAAGCGCTGCCACGTCAGCACGAACTAGGCGGACTCGAACCGCTGACCGAATGCACAGGGACGCTGCACATTGCGAGCTCACGTCTCTACCAACCTTGGAGAGAGAGAGAGAGAGAGAGAGAGAGAGAGAGAGAGAGAGAGAGAGAGAGAGAGAGAGAGAGAGAGAGAGAGAGAGAGAGAAGTACATCTTAACCGCAACCATAATGAAAGTTTCTGCCGCTCCTCCTTATGTATATATTAACATTTTAATTAGTTTTTAGCTTATCCCCTTAAGACTGTTTTCCCTCTGCCGTGTGGGGAGTTTAGGCCTTAGCGACATGGGCTGTAGAGGTGGGAATAGCCTGGCCACGCGAAGGGCTCGGATATTTACAAGGCGAGGCATCAACGGATCTGTTTGTTCCAAGATAACGAGAAAGAAGAATCAATGAATAAGAAATGAGGCGAAAATAAAAAAAATAGAAAAATATTAATGCGTCTGATGTCTTTTTGAATTATTTTTTCTCAGTTTGGAAAAGTTTCAGGGTGGAATTTTTTTTATTTATGATTATTCTTAAGACCACTTATGAAATGGTCATTGGAATTTAAGTTACCATATGTTTTTTTCTTCTATAATTTAACTTTGATAACTTGATCAGGATGCCAACACACAAGATTTCAATGCATTTTAATGAAGGTTATGAGTTAATTGATTATCGGGGTTCATGAAAACCAATTTCCTAAAAAAGTTTGAAAACCATCCGTAGTTGTAACATTAAACGAAGGAAGAACTTATATTGACATAGCATTTTTTTAAAGACTAATTTAGGAGAGAAATCAAGTAGGAATGTAACATTAACATATACAAAAAGTATGCATAGCATGAAAACTGATTTCCTCGACTCAAAAAGTTCAAGAATTTTCAGTAGTTAAGCGCATAACGTAATTTATGGCGGGTTGGTTTGCTTAATTACGAAGAAAAAAGAAGAAATAAAAGCCTGCCTATAATCTGAAACTGACAAGGAATGGGGAATGTTTGACACAAAGTTTCTCATATGCAATGGAAGGAATTTCATACAGAAGTTATTAAGCTTAGATTTTTTAAGGTCACAGTAAAGGAATTTAAAAGACATGCTCAGGAATTAGAAGCAAATTTCCATGACAGACAACTTTTCAATCTTATACTAAATGGAAGAAATCTTATAATAGGAAGAAATTTGGT
>JACEEZ010019288.1:55000-67500 GCA_016584305.1 Chionoecetes opilio | reverse complement strand
CTCACTTTGAAAACCTCCTCCACACGATACAGGAATCCACGTCGGGGCTCATGTTGTCCACTTCATCGGGGTCCATCATCATCACCTCACTGTCGTCGCACCTCGTCATGTTCATCAGCATCTTCTCCTTCTCCTCGATGCACGTCTGCTTCTCGAGGTCAGCGTAGAACCATAACAGCTGGTTCATGCCTGGGTGTGGTGGTGGGTGGTGAGGGGAGAGAAAGGTAGACAGATAAAAGATGTGTGTCAGGGGAGAGATTTGATAGAAAACAAAAAGAGAAAGAGAGGTTAGGTTAGGTTAGGTTAGGTGAGGGGAGAGAAAGGTAGACAGATAAAAGAGGTCAGGTGAGAGATTTGATAGAAAACAAGAAGAGAAAGAGAGGTTAGGTTAGGTTAGGTTAGGTTAGGTTAGGTTAGGTGAGGTGAGAGAAAGGTAGACAGATAAAAGATGGATAGTGTCAGGTGAGAGATTTGATAGAAAACGAGAGAAAGAGAGGTAAGATAGACACAAAGAGAAGAAAGGGAATTAGGAGAGAGATAGATAAACAAGAAGGTGAAGAGAAAGGTGAGGGAAAGCTTGATACAAAAAAATCATCTATCTCACAAAAAGTACTAAATTATAGAGTCATGAATATTATAAAAAAGACGAAATAATAACTACACAGTCTCACAAAAGTATACAAATAGTAGAAAAATAGTGGTCAATACTAAATTTCATATCACCCAAAATGACTCAAATACCACTACATCTATAGCTCACTAACCCTACTGCCCTTAACACACCACACCACACATATATATATTATATATACACACGTGGCGGACATTATACACAAATATACACCTAAAAACACCGTCGCGATGGTCAAGTGAATAGCGCGCTGGTCTGCCATTCTGTGGTTAGCCGGTTCGAATCCTCACTGCTCCAGGGGGTTTTCACTGACACATTCAGGCGGTTACTTTAAAACCCCATACCATTACTCTACACACTCATCACCATCACTGCTCCATTTCTTCACCATCATTACTCCTCCATTACCATTACTCCTTCCTACTCCTTCACCATCATCACCACTCCTTATCTTCCTCCTCTCCATCACCACTACTCTTTTATCACCATCACTACTACTCCTTCTACTCCTCCATCACCACCACCACCACCACCACTCACCGCGCCTTAGTCATCACCACTCCTCTTGTATCACCATCACTACTACTCCTTCTACTCCATCATCATCACCACCACCACCACCAGTGCTCACCGCGCCTTATCCATCACCACTCCTCTTGTATCACCATCACTACTACTCCTTCTGCTCCTCCATCATCACCACCACCACCACCAGTGCTCACCGCGCCTTAGCCATCACCACTCCTCTTGTATCACCATCACTACTACTCCTTCCACTCCTCCATCACCACCACCACCATCACCACCACTCACCGCGCCTTAGCCATCACCACTCCTCTTTTATCACCATCACTACTACTCCTTCTACTACTCCATCATCACCACCACCACCACTCACCGCAGGAGAAGGCGAAGAGGGTGAGTAGGTATAGGAAGATGAACTTGAGGATGTCCACCACCATCCTTGAGAGGGAGACCTGCAGGGGCCCCAGGTACGGGTTCACGCTGAAGATGTACACCAGCTTGAGCGAACTGTTGGGGAGAGAACATAAGGTAGTTTTAAGTCCAAATGGTGACTATATTGTAAGGTTTTAAGTCCAAATGGTGACTATATATTGTAAAGTTTTAAGTCCAAATGGTGACTATATTGTAAGGTTTTCGTTTTTTTAAGTCCAAATGGTGACTATATTGTAAAGTTTTAAGTCTTTTTGGTGATGTTGAGTTTAGTTTCAAGTCCAAATGGTGACTATATTGTAAAGTTTTAAGTCCAAATGGTGACTATGTATTGTAAAGTTTTAAGTCCAAATGGTGACTATATATTGTAAAGTTTCAAGTCCTAATGGTGACTATATATTGTACAGTTTCTTTCAAGTCCAAATGGTGACTATTTTGTACAGTTTTAAGTCCAAATGGTGACTATATTGTACAGTTTTAAGTCCAAATGGTGACTATATTGTACAGTTTTAAGTCCAAATGGTGACTATATTGTACAGTTTCAAGTCCAAATGGTGACTATATATTGTAAAGTTTCAAGTCCAAATGGTGACTATATATTGTGAAGTTTCAAGTCCAAATGGTGACTATATTGTAAAGTTTCAAGTCCAAATGGTGACTATATTGTAAAGTTTCAAGTCCAAATGGTGACTATATTGTGAAGTTTCAAGTCCAATGGTGACTATATTGTAAAGTTTCAAGTCCAAATGGTGACTATATTGTAAAGTTTCAAGTCCAAATGGTGACTATATTGTAAAGTTTCAAGTCCAAATGGTGACTATATTGTAAAGTTTCAAGTCCAAATGGTGACTATATTGTAAGGTTTCAAGTCCAAATGGTGACTATATATTATAAAGTTTTAAGTCCAAATGGTGACTATATTGTAAAGTTTTAAGTCCAAATGGTGACTATATATTGTAAAGTTTTAAGTCCAAATGGTGACTATATTGTAAAGTTTTAAGTCCAAATGGTGACTATATATTGTGAAGTTTCAAGTCCAAATGGTGACTATATATTGTAAAGTTTCAAGTTCAAATGGTGACTATATTGTAAAGTTTAAAGTCCAAATGGTGACTAAATTGTGAAGTTTCAAGTCCTAATGGTGACTATATTGTAAGGTTTCAAGTCAAATGGTGACTATATTGTAAGTTTCAAGTCCAATGGTCACTATATTGTAAAGTTTCAAGTCCAAATGGTGACTATATATTGTAAAGTTTCAAGTCCAAATGGTGACTATATTGTAAAGTTTCAAGTCCAAATGGTGACTATATATTGTAAGGTTTCAAGTCCAAATGGTGACTATATTGTAAAGTTTCAGGTCCAAATGGTGACTATATATTGCGAAGTTTCAAGTCCAAATGGTGACTATATTGTAAGTTTCAAGTCCAAATGGTGACTATATATTGTAAGGTTTGAAGTCCTAATGGTGACTATATTGTAAGTTTCAGGTCCAAATGGTGACTATATATTGTAAAGTTTCAGGTCCAAATGGTGACTATATATTGCGAAGTTTCAAGTCCAAATGGTGACTATATTGTAAAGTTTCAAGTTCAAATGGTGACTATATATTGTAAGGTTTGAAGTCCTAATGGTGACTATATTGTAAAGTTTCAAGTCCAAATGGTGACTAATATTGTAAGGTTTCAAGTCCAAATGGTGACTATATTGTAAAGTTTTCAAGTCCAAATGGTGATAATATTGTAGGTTTCAAGTCCAAATGGTGACTATATTGTAAAGTTTCAAGTCCAAATGGTGACTATATATTGTAAAGTTTCAAGTCCAAATGGTGACTATATTGCGAAGTTTCAAGTCCAAATGGTGACTATATTGTAAGGTTTTCGTGTTTTTTTCGATGAGTTTAGTTTCAAGTCCAAATGGTGACTATATTGCGAAGTTTCAAGTCCAAATGGTGACTATATATTGTAAAGTTTCAAGTCCAAATGGTGACTATATATTGTAAAGTTTCAAGTCCAAATGGTGACTATATATTGTAAAGTTTCAAGTCCAAATGGTGACTACATTGTAGTTTCAAGTCCAAATGGTGACTATATTGTAAGGTTTTCGTGTTTTTTTCGATGAGTTTAGTTTCAAGTCCAAATGGTGACTATATTGTAGAGTTTTAAGTCGTTTTGGTGATGTTGAGTTTAGATTTAAGTCCAAATGGTGACTATATTGTAAAGTATTAAGTCGTTTTGGTGATGTTGAGTTTAAATTAAAGTCCAAATGGTGACTATATTAAAAAGTTTTAAGTCGTTTTAGTGATGTTGAGTTTAGGTTTAAGTCCAAATGGTGACTATATTAAAAAGTTTCAAGTCTTTTTGGTGACGAATTTTAAGTTTATTTTGTTAACTATCTTGGGTGAGTTTCAAGTCTTTTTTTGGTTATTGGTGACTACAAGTAATATTCACTACTCTCTCTCTCTCTCTCTCTCTCTCTCTCTCTCTCTCTCTCTCTCTCTCTCTCTCTCTCTCACACACCTGAAGATGTTAGCCGCAGCAAAGAGGCCCTCCGCTATCAGCATGGGGTCCCAGGTATCCCACTTCTGCCGGGGGAGGTCCTGCGTGCCTAGGTTCATCCGGATCTCTCTCTGCACCTAAAGGGAGAAACCAGGGAAAAATATGAATACAAATAATAATAATAATAAAAAAAAAAAAAAAAAATCCTATACAAATCCTCTTACAAATGATTAATAAAAAGATATGAATGCGGCTCCTGGGGTGTGTGAGGAGGGGTGATGGGGGGAATGGGGGAGACTAAGGTGTTGTATAGGTGTGTTGGTGGTTCTTATGGTGGCTGTAGTAGTAGTAGTAGTAGTAGTAGTAGTAGTAGTAGTAGTAGTAGTAGTAGTAGTAGTAGTAGTAGTAGTAGTAGTAGTAGTAGTAGTAGTAGTAGTAGGAAGAGGTGGAGAAAGTAGCGTTTTTAGTGTTTTCAAGGATTTTTCACTTAATTTTTCTTAGTTCTATTGATTCCTAGTGGCGTTATTACTACTACTACTACTACTACTACTACTACTACTACTACTACTACTACTACTACTACTACTACTACTATTACTACTACTACTATCACTATTACACAATCAACACCAGAGCAACATACACACAAACCATCACCACCAAAACCACCACTACAACCACAACAACAACAACTACTACTACCACTACAACTACTACTACTACTACTACTACTACTACTATCACACAATCAACACCAGAGCAACATACACACACACCGTCACCACCAAAACCACCACTACAACCACAACAACAACAACTACTGCTACCACTACGACTACTACTACAACAACTACTACTACTACTACTACCACTACCACTACTACACCCTGTCCTCACCTGGTAATACGCCACTATACGCAGCCCTATAGTGGCCACGTACAAGGCGTTCGTAATAAAGTCGATGACATTCCACATATCAGCCACGTAATCCCGAAGCCCCACGTCCCATAGCTGCTTAATCTCCGACCATATCAAACCTGTGGGGGGATGGGTGATGGGATGTGAAGGGGTGGAAGGAGAGAGAAGGGAATACAGGGATAAGAGTGATGGGAAGTGAAGGGGGAGAAGGGAATACGGGGTCAGGAGTGATGGGATGTGAAGGGGAAGAAGGGGAGAGGAAGGGAAACATGGGGACAGGAGTGATGGGATGTGAAGGGGAGGAAGGGGAGAGGAAGGGAACATGGGGACAGTAGTAATGGGATGTGAAGGGGAGGAAGGGGAGAGGAAGGGAACATGGGGACAGTAGTGATGGGATGTGAAGGGGAGGAAGGGGAGAGGAAGGGAACATGGGGACAGTAGTGATGGGATGTGAAGGGGGTGTAAGGGAAAAGAAGGGATAGTAAGGGACATGGAAATGAAGAAAAGAGAAAAATAGTGGTGGTAAATGAGGAGGAAGGGATAGATGGGAGAAAGTGGAGATGGGTTGATGGGAAATGAAGGGGAGTAAGGAAGGGAAGAGAAGGGAAGTTAAGGGCATATATGGAAAGAAGGAAGCAAAATGAAAGGAAATATGATGTTAAAAAATAGAAAGAGATAATTGGGAAGAAGTGATGAGTTTGAGGAGTGATGAGTTTGAGGAGTGATGAGTTTGAGGAGTGATGAGTTTGAGGAGTGATGAGTTTGAGGAGTGATGAGTTTGAGGAGTGATGAGTTTGAGGAGTGATGAGTTTGAGGAGTGATGAGTTTGAGGAGTGATGAGTTTGAGGAGTGATGAGTTTGAGGAAGTGATGAGTTTGAGGAGTGATGAGTTTGAGGAGTGATGAGTTTGAGGAGTGATGAGTTTGAGGAGTGATGAGTTTGAGGAAGTGATGAGTTTGAGGAGTGATGAGTTTGAGGAGTGATGAGTTTGAGGAGTGATGAGTTTGAGGAAGTGATGAGTTTGAGGAAGTGATGAGTTTGAGGAAGTGATGAGTTTGAGGAAGTGATGAGTTTGAGGAGTGATGAGTTTGAGGAGTGATGAGTTTTTAGGAGTGATGAGTTTGAGGAGTGATGAGTTTGAGGAGTGATGAGTTTTGAGGAGTGATGAGTTTGAGGAGTGATGAGTTTGAGGAGTGATGAGTTTTGAGGAGTGATGAGTTTGAGGAGTGATGAGTTTGAGGAGTGATGAGTTTGAGGAGTGATGAGTTTGAGGAAGTGATGAGTTTGAGGAAGTGATGAGTTTGAGGAGTGATGAGTTTGAGGAGTGATGAGTTTGAGGAGTGATGAGTTTGAGGAGTGATGAGTTTGAGGAGTGATGAGTTTGAGGAAGTGATGAGTTTGAGGAAGTGATGAGTTTGAGGAGTGATGAGTTTGAGGAGTGATGAGTTTGAGGAGTGATGAGTTTGAGAGTGATGAGTTTTGAGGAGTGATGAGTTTGAGGAGTGATGAGTTTGAGGAGTGATGAGTTTGAGGAGTGATGAGTTTGAGGAGTGATGAGTTTGAGGAGTGATGAGTTTGAGGAGTGATGAGTTTGAGGAAGTGATGAGTTTGAGGAGTGATGAGTTTGAGGAGTGATGAGTTTTGAGGAAGTGATGAGTTTGAGGAGTGATGAGTTTGAGGAGTGATGAGTTTGAAGAGTGATGAGTTTGAGGAGTGATGAGTTTGAGGAGTGATGAGTTTGAGGAGTGATGAGTTTGAAGAGTGATGAGTTTGAGGAGTGATGAGTTTGAGGAGTGATGAGTTTGAGGAGTGATGAGTTTGAGGAGTGATGAGTTTGAGGAGTGATGAGTTTGAAGAGTGATGAGTTTGAGGAGTGATGAGTTTGAGGAGTGATGAGTTTGAGGAGTGATGAGTTTGAGGAGTGATGAGTTTGAGGAGTGATGAGTTTGAGGAGTGATGAGTTTGAGGAGTGATGAGTTTGAGGAAGTGATGAGTTTGAGGAGTGATGAGTTTGAGGAGTGATGAGTTTGAGGAAGTGATGAGTTTGAGGAGTGATGAGTTTGAGGAGTGATGAGTTTGAAGAGTGATGAGTTTGAGGAGTGATGAGTTTGAGGAGTGATGAGTTTGAGGAGTGATGAGTTTGAAGAGTGATGAGTTTGAGGAGTGATGAGTTTGAGGAGTGATGAGTTTGAGGAGTGATGAGTTTGAGGAGTGATGAGTTTGAGGAAGTGATGAGTTTGAGGAAGTGATGAGTTTGAGGAAGTGATGAGTTTGAGGAGTGATGATTTGAGGAGTGATGAGTTTGAGGAAGTGATGAGTTTGAGGAAGTGATGAGTTTGAGGAGTGATGAGTTTGAGGAGTGATGAGTTTGAGGAAGTGATGAGTTTGAGGAAGTGATGAGTTTGAGGAGTGATGAGTTTGAGGAAGTGATGAGTTTGAGGAAGTGATGAGTTTGAGGAAGTGATGAGTTTGAGGAAGTGATGAGTTTGAGGAGTGATGAGTTTGAGGAAGTGATGAGTTTGAGGAGTGATGAGTTTGAGGAAGTGATGAGTTTGAGGAGTGATGAGTTTGAGGATGGGTAGTGAATGGGTGGAAGGGGACAGAGAAGGGAAAGGTAGGTATAGATAGAGAGAAGGAAGAGAATAATAGTGATGGTAAGTGAGGAGGAAGATTACAGTTGGAAAAGAAGAAAAATTAGAAGAGAAAAAGAATCGAAAAAAAAAAAAAATTCTAGGTTATTTTTCTCATTTTCTCATAATTTCTATTTTTATTTTTTCGTCTTCGTTAGGAAAAAAATGGGAAAAGTAATCTATGAAAGTGCAAATTATTCCACATATCTTTTCTCATCATATTTTTCAAAGGAAAGTGCAAATGATTCCTTTTTTTTTTCTTCATTTTATCTATATTTCTCTTTCTCTTTCCTACTCACCGAACACCCACGCCAGGATGAGCCACTCCACCAGGCTGGGTGGAGCGCCTCTCCGCGTGGTTACATCCGTGGCCACCCACTTCTTGAGGGTGGGCGTGGCGCCGAACCAATCCACTATCACCGTCTCTATCCGCTGCGACGCCAGGATCAGCAAACCTGGTGGAGGGCGTGTGGATAAAGTGGATTAGGTGGTGGATACAGTGGTGGATTAAGTGGATAAAGTTTCGTCTAATATGTGATTTTTAAGGAATATCTGGAAAATCACGTTTTTTTCAATAAGTAACTAAAAAACTATGGCAGATAAGTGCAACCTGTATAGAGAAGTAAATATGAAGTAGATCTTGGGCTATCATAGGGTGTACATTGGTTCAAATTGGTAAGTTTTGTCTAATTTGTGATTTTTAAGGAATATCTGGAAGTATCATGTCATTGTGAATTGGCTGAAATAGGGACTTCTAATCATTGTAACTGAAAACTGACTCCAAATTCGTGTTCAGCATGCCCGATAACTGTTAGGAACTAATTTTCAAGCAAATTTATTTTTCAAAAAATATTGCAAATTTTGCAAGGGGTAGGCCTATGCCTTGATTTTTTTGAAAATCACGTTTTTTTCAATAACTAAAAATCTATGGCAGATACGTGCAAGAAGTATAGAGAAGTAAATATGAAGTAAATCAAAGGTTGTCAATTGGCGTAAAACAAAAAAATATTGATTGTGTGTGTGTGTAATCTAATGTTTAAGTAGTAAGACATTGATGGTTTATGAGTTCTTATGTGTATATGTTCTATTATAATCTGTGTTGTTATTATTATTATCATGTGGTATTATAAGTGTGTGTACTTATAATTATAGTATAAATACAATGGTTTTGGTGAGTACAAGTACTACAATATGTGCTGTTTTGGCATGTTTGAGTGACTGGAGCTAGAGGAGCTAGATTGTGTGGAGGGGCTAGAGGTAACCATCGGATAATTCGGACTTTCGGCTAATTCGACCCAGGTCTTCCCCCAATTAGTTCGAATTAGAGAGCGTTTACTGTATCCTAATTTAGAGTTACAAAATTTAGGAAAAAAATATAAATGCAAAGTGAAAAAAAAATTAAAAAAAAGCTCTCAACACTTTCACCGATCTAAAAAGCTGTTGAAAAACTGTTAAACTTGTTAAAAAACTGTTATATTTCAGCCTTTAAATAGCCTGTTAGCACAATACAGTCGTTTGCCTTATAATAAATATCTAAGGAACGCATCCCAATCCTTAAGCGAAAGAAACTTATCATAAAAAAAAAATCTAGCCTCCATTTAAAGCTCCCTAATGACTCCGCACTAACTACCTGTCTACTGAGTCCATTCCAATCATTTACCACCCTATTTGCTATTACCACCCTATCATCGTTAACCCCTTCACGCCCAGATCTTTCCTTTGCTATAAAAAATCGTTTGTTGTCGAGCTATAAATTTACGAAAAGAAACTGAATATACCAAATTAGTTAGTCGACAAGGATATTAAGCAGGTCATAGCTATAAAATATTGCTTATATTCACAAAAAATCGTCCAATGGTACCCAAATTACAATGAAAATTACGTTCTGGGCCTCAAGGGGTTAAGTGAGAGAAACTTATACTCACATAGGAAGGTGAGGTAGGATGCGGAGTGACATATAAACTTAATGAATGGTTTTCTGAGTGTCTGGCCGAGTGAGGTGTGGGGCGCCAGGATGTAGATGATGGAGAAGAAGGGGAAGAGGAGGCCTATCTTGACTATCTCCAAGGCCTGTAGCGCCATGTTCTTCCTCCTGAACCCCGGGAGACCCTCGTACCAGATGGAGGCCAGGAGCTGTTGTACGTTGGGGTGAGCCACGAACTGTAGGGAGGGAGAGGGAGGGAGTGAGAGGATTTCTTTTATTGGTAAATTTCCAGATGAACACCGAACTTCCTTTGGTGAGGTAAAGATGGGAGCATACGCTAAGCTGCGCGTGGCATTCGGTGCTCATCTCCGTGGCATTAGCCCTTGAGCCTGTGGTGGGTGAGGACCCGATACCCCGGGACACAGGGCTAGTGTGACACCCGGGTTACCACAGTTACCTTCCCCAGGTTACCCCAGGTACCCATTTATCAACCCCGAAAGGAAGGAAGAACAGCTGGGTTGGCTGGCCGCCGACTTTCCCTGGCCCTGACACATCAAAACTTACCAGAAAAAAAAAGTTTCGTCCACCAAAGTGAATTCAGTGTTCGTCTGGGACAATACCCTATTATTTCCAACAGACATATTTATCCATCAATAATAATAAAAAACAAAACACACACACACACACATACAAAACACACACATACACACACACACACACACACATACAAAACACACACATACACATACACATACACACATACAAAACACACATACACACATACAAAACACACACATACACACATACAAAACACACATACACACATACAAAACACACATACACACATACAAAACACACATACACACATACAAAACACACACATACACACACACATACACACATACAAAACACACATACACACATACAAAACACACACATACACACATACAAAACACACATATACACACATACAAAACACACACATACACACATACAAAACACACACACCTTTTTCTGTTTGAGTTTGATCGCCATTTTGAGTCTGTTGAGGTGCATCCTCTCGCCGTGCTCGTGCGGGGGACCTGAAGGGTCGTGGTTGAGTAGGACCTCGAGCTCGTAGGAGGACCTCGTGTGGTCGAGGAGGGCCGTGGCGAAGTCCTGACACTGCTTCCTTAACTCCTGCAGGGGGCGGTGAAGGAGGTGGTGAAGGAGGGAAGGAAGAGGAGGAAGGATGATGAAAGGTAGGATGTGAGGGAATGGAGATAGGAAGGAGGGAGAGAAGGGAATATGAGAAGAGGGGAATGAAAGTATGTGAAGGAATGGAGATAAGGAGGAGGGAGAGGAGAAGGAGGCAGGAAGAAGGAGAGGAGAAGAGATGGAAGTAGGAAGAAGGAGGAGAGAGGAGAGAAGATGTGAGATGGAGGTAGGAAGGAGGAGATGGAGGTAAAAAGGAGGAGAGAAGAGGTAGGAAGGAGAAGAAGAGGAGGAGGAGGAGATGGAAGAGGAGAGAAAAGGAGATGAGAATAGGGATAAAAAGAAGGATGGGGGAATGGAAGTAGGAAGGAGAAGAGAAGAAGAGGAGGAGGAGAAAGAGAGAAGGAGGGGAGGATAGAGAGGAGATGGAGGTAAGAAGAGAAGTGAAGATGGAGGTGACGGTATTGGTTTCTTTAGTTCTACAGGAAATTGCGTCATTTGTCTCCCAGGCGTAGCTCACAGCGACCTTTATAGACACGCCACAACACACACACACACACACAACCAATGTCTTTTCTGGCTACAACACTTTATCTTTATCCCCTATCCCCCCCACCCCACCAACCCCCAACACATCCCTACCCACCTCCAACACACACACAACCCTCCTACACACACACATCCTTCCCCTACATAACCCCCCAACACACTCACCACCCTCTCCCCTACTCCCGACCCCCCCTACCCCCCAAACCCTCGAATCCAATCCCTCAACCCATACACACACACCCCTACCAAACCTCAACCCCCAACATACACACACGCACCCCACAACACCCCCCCTACCAACCCCAAAGGTCCAAACCCCCCCCACACCACACATCTTCCTTACCATACCCCCCCCCCACAAACACCCCTCTACCAACCCACACACCCAAAAACCAAACCCCCAACACACAAACCCACTACACCCAGAAACCCACACATCCTCCTTAGTGCCCCTACCCCCCTTCCACACATCTTAACCCCCCCCCCCTCAACCCACACATACATCCCTACCCACTACCCACCCCTAACCCTACAACCCAGAAACCACACACACACACATCCCCCCTACACACACACACACAACACCCACACCTTTTTTTTTTCCCCCCCAACCCCTCAACATCCCCCCAAACACCCCATAAACAACCCCCACAGGCCTTTTTTTAGCACCACACTCCCAACACCCCCCAAAACCCCCACCCACCTCTTTTTTTTAACCCCCACACCCCTACCAACAACCCCCAACCCTCAACATCCCCCAAAACCCGCACCCACCTGGTACTCGCTCCTAAACTCATGTTCCATAAAGGAGAGTCTTCGGAGCTCCCAGGAGAGTTCGAAGGCGGTGAGGATGGGGTCCTTGGAGGAGAGCGCGATGAGGGAGGGCGAGGCGAGGGCGCGGTAGGCGTTGATGCGGGAGCGGGAGTGACGTAGGGAGTCCTCAAGGCGCGAGGTGACGCACTCATCACACCCACACCTGAAGGAGGAGGAACTGTCATCACTACATTCATCACAAAAAAATATGAGTAAAATATAAAACTTAGAAAAAACTGCACGAAACTAAGAAATAAGGAGTAGAATAGGAGTACAAGGAGTAGAATAGGAGTATAAGGAGTAGAATAGGAGTACAAGGAGTAGAATAGGAGTACAAGGAGTAGAATAGGAGTATAAGGAGTAGAATAGGAGTATAAGGAGTAGAATAGGAG
>JACEEZ010019288.1:30000-50000 GCA_016584305.1 Chionoecetes opilio | reverse complement strand
TTTCTTCTATTACATTTTAAAGTAAATTATTGTGCCCTATTTTTCTCTCTTAATTAAGTAACTACTACTCAATTACTTTATTCTTCATTTATCTCGTTAAGTTACATTTTTAAGTTCATATTTTTCAATTTCTTCTGCTTCTCCTAAAACATTTCAAAATTATCTTTCTTTTTTTCAACTTTTTATTTTACGGGTTGAAATATTCCGTCATAAAATGTTTCTACTTTGTGAAGAATAAAATGTTCATCTCACGCTTGAATACATAATGATCTGCAGATTTCTCTTATTCATTCACAAAATTTTCGTATACGAATTAAAAATATTCCTGTGATATAATGTGAAATCCTTTGGCGAGGTGAAATTAGCATTCATGAATATTGTTTCATCTACTTTAGTTTATCCCAGCATAGTTTTTGTTCTTAACGAGCTTGTTTCGTCCTTCCCTGAGGTCGCGTTTCATATAAATGGGTCTGGTGATCATAGCTTTAAAATTTTTGCTGGTGATCATAGCTTTAAAATTTTTGTTGGTGATCATAGCTTTAAAATTTTTGCTGGTGATCATAGCTTTAAAATTTATGCTGGTGATCATAGCTTTAAATTTTTTGCTGGTGATCATAGCTTTAAAATTTTTGTTGATCATAGCTTTAAAATTTTTGTTGGTGATCATAGCTTTAAAATTTTTGCTGGTGATCATAGCTTTAAAATTTTTGCTGGTGATCATAGCTTTAAAATTTTTGTTGGTGATCATAGCTTTAAAATTTTTGCTGGTGATCATAGCTTTAAAATTTTTGCTGGTGATCATAGCTTTAGAATTTTTGCTGGTGATCATAGCTTTAAAATTTTTGCTGGTGATCATAGCTTTAAAATTTCACCGAATGAATTTCAAACAAAAAATCTACGCTATAATTAATTTCTGATCTTAATGCTCATCATACAAATATTATCTAGTTCTCAGTTAAGCATTGATATTCCTTTTGGATCACGTAGCCTACATTAAATTCACTACTATTCCTACACTATTTTACTATTCAATACACACACTATTACTACTATTCATAATGCGTCGTATTCAAAACAAACCATCAAAATCAAATGACAAGATTTATACTATATAGAGTCCAATCTCGCAAAATTTCAACGCGCGTATTAAAGAAAACGGAGCGCTCTTTACTTGTATTACCGGGAACTTAAGTAAAACACTACTTGGCCTATTTCCTTGCTCTAGGAAGGTGGATTAATACTTGACACAGCCACACGGAGCTAGGGAACAAGGCAAGGGGGAGAGACAAGGGCAGAGGAGCGATAAGGAACACGTCACAAGGTAAAGAAACACACGCAAACAAGCTACTTTTTCAGTGATTCTTCTTTACCTTGTGTAGATTAGTCATGGAGAGCTGTGCAGAGAGAGAGAGAGAGAGAGAGAGAGAGAGAGAGAGAGAGAGAGAAGAGAGAGAGAGAGAGAGAGAGAGAGAGAGAGAGAGAGAGAGAGAGAGAGAGAGAGAAATGGTTTTTAATGTTTTCTATATATAGCATTTTTTTTTAGTTACAAGCATGCAAATAAACGTGCCATTGAGAGATAGAGAGAAGAGGAGAGAGAGAGATTGAAGCAGAAAGATAAGTAGATATAGAGCGATTCAAAGAAGAACTGAGATAATACGAGGAGATTAGAGAGAGAGATTTTTGAACTAGAAAAAATTTAGAGCGTCTAACACTCATTCCAATTAAAATTTCCTAAATTCCCTAACACTCATTCGAAATCCCCAGAAAATTTCTCTAAGGCATACCAGACACCCAAATTCCCGAAATATCCCCAGAGCCCTAAATTCCTCCTAGGCAGTTCCAGTACCCCCAAAATTCCCAAATTCCCCCAGGTGTCCCTAAATTCCCCCTAGGCAGTTCCAGTTTCCCTCAGATATCTCCCAAAAGCCTTAAAAACCTAAGATCCAGCTCCCCTAGATTTCACCAGCTTCCCTAAAAAAAAAACTAAAAGCCTAGATCGACCTGAGGGTTCCCAAATCTCCAGATAGCTCAAGGTCATTCCAGGTTCTCCCTAAAGTGTCTCTAGGCAGGTCAATGTTCTCCCAGGTTTTCCCTATAGTGTCCCCAGGTAGTTCAAGGTCATTCCAGGGGTCTGTCATCATTGTTCCAGACAGCTAGGGTACTCACGTGCAATGTCCCCGGCTCGTGTACCATCTCCTCATGTTCCAGCAAGACCTCCACCGCCTCCACGTACTCCTCGCTGATGGCATGTAGCAGGGCGTCCTTCGTCTCCACCTACAGGAAAAAGTGTGTGGGTGTTAGTGGTGGTGGTGGTGGTGGTGGGTTTTGATGTGTAGTTGGATGGGTAAAGATGTTGGGATGAAGAGTAGGAGGGGAAAGAAAGTGGAAGAACAATGTGAATGAAGGTGGTGGTGGTGGTGGTGGTGGTGGTGATGGTGGTGGTGGTGGGAGGGTTTTGATGTGTAGTTTGGATGGGTAAATATATTGGGTTGAAAGGATGAATGGGGGAGATAAAAATAAAGGAGAGGGAGAGAGAGAGATGGAAATAGAGGAATGAGAGAGAGGAAGAAAGAGAAACACAGAAAAAAGGAAAGATAAATAGGAAAGAGAATATGAAAACCACTTCACACATAAAACAATAAGAAAATCAACAAAAATATATCATTATCCCATTTTTTCACCCTAATCCAAAACCCTCCAACAGAAAACGAGAATAAAAAAAAAAAAAATATCAACACTCCTTTTTTTTTCATCCCTATCCAAAACTCATCAATAGAAAACGAGAATTAAAAAACAAAATACATCAACACCCCCTTTCTTTTTTCATCCCTAATCCAAAACTCATCGATAGAAAACGAGAATTCAAAAACAAAATACATCAACACCCTTTCTTTTTTCATCCCTATCCAAAACTCATCAACAGAAAACGAGAATTAAAAAACAAAATACAACAACACCCCTTTTTTCACCCTATCCAAAACCCTCCAATACATCAACGGTAAGGAGACAATTACCTTAAACTTGATGAGAAGTTCGACCATCTCCAGGTTCTCGTTGTCGATCCCCATGAGGAGGGCTGAGCGGCCGAGGGGATCCACGCAGTTGAGATTGATGACGCCCGTCTCTGCGGCCCTGATGAGGATCCTGTTATGGGGGAGAGAGAGACAGGTGTGAGTGTGTGTGGTTTGAAGTGAGGTGTGGAGGGATGGGTGTGAGTGAGGGAGGGAGGGAGGGAGGGAGGGAGGGAAAGAGGGAGAGAGAATGAGCCAGAGACATGGGAAAGACAGAGGGAAAGGTGTAACAAAGGGAAGTGAAATGGATAAGGAAAGAAAAAGGGAAGTAATAGGGACAGAGAAAGGGAACGTGAAAGGAGGGAGAGAGAGACAGGTGGGTGAGTGGTTTATGGTGAGGTATAATGTGGATGGAGATATATAGAGAGAGGGAGAGTGAGAGAGGATTTATCTTGAGGTGTGAGAAGAAGGGAGGGAGAGAGGGAGGGATGATGAGGAGTCCTAATGAGGATTTTGCCGCCATGGTGAGGGAGACAGGTGTGAGGGTGTGTGGTTTGAGTGAGGTGTTTGGTGGGGGTGTGGGGTGAGGGAGGGGTGAGGGAGGGAGGGGGAGAGGAAAGACAGAGGGAAAGGTGTGATAAAGGGAAATGGATAAGGAAATAGAAAGGAAAGAGAATGAAAAAGAGAATTGAAAGGAGAGAGAAAGAGAAACAGAGGGGAAAGGGAAAGGAATGGAGAGAGAAAAGGAATGAAAAAAGAAAGGGAATAGGAAAGGGAAAGTAATAGAAAGAAAGTAAAGTAAAAGGGGGAAAGAAAAGAGAAAGAGAGCGAGGAGGGAAAACAAAAAGGAAGAGAAATACGAAAGAAAGTGAAAAGGAATTGAGAAAGAAATGAAATGGAGTGAAAAAGAAAAGGAATAAAGATAGGAATAGAGGAAGGGAAAGAGAAAGACAGGGAAATAGAGGGGGGGGGGAAAGAGAACAGCCACACAGAACAATAAAACAGAACACAATAAAAGACACACGAAAACAAGAAAGAAACAAAAAGAAAAAAAGAGTAAGAAAATTTATTGCCTGTACACGAGATTGGAAAGGAGGAGGAGGAGGAGGAGGAGGAGGAGGAGGAGGAGGAGGAGGAGGAGGAGGAGGAGACTGCCATTAACATACATAAAAAAAAATAGATAGATTGCCCGATGGAAAGTAAGAAAACGAATAGAAAAAAGACATGATGAAAAAAAATATATAAAAGGAAGATAAAGAAAGGAAAGATAAGATAAGATTTTCATCCTATCTAGACACTTTGCAAGTACCAACTACAAGGTTATTGACTATACAAAGCGCCGCCACGTCAGCACGAACTAGGCGGACTCGAACCGCTGACCGAATGCGCAGGGACGCTACACATTGCAAACTCACGTCTCTACCAACCTTGCCACCCTGACGGGCTAAAGAAAGGAAAGGAAAGTTTGATGAAAAGAAAGGAACATTTTGACATAGGAATAAAAATCAATACAAAAAAAGGAAAAAAAAGAGAAAAATAGAAGGGGGGGGAAGTTAGGAATGGAGTGAACTAAAGAACTATCAATTTTCTTAAAGTAATCGTCCAGACCCATTTTTTCTTAGCATAATTATGTTGAATGTTCATTCAAAATACCTAATCCACAAAAAATAATTCATTTCCACGCCTTATTTCCCTAAAAACATGACTTTTGTAACAAGCACGGGAAAAACAACAGCCTCATTACAGCCGTGGCGCGAAACTTGCTAGTGACGTCACATTACCTTGCCTCCCAGGCCAGCCCTATACAAATACACGGAGACTGAAAAAAATATATAGTACTTGAAGAATTTTGGGTGTTTCTGATATTTTTTTGTGCGATATGGCATATACTTGCATCCTGTATGGGTGCAGTAAGAAAGCTGTGCCTTTGCAGAGAGCTTAGCACCCATTTCCGACCTATTTGGCCAGATTATGTGTGTGCAGCGCCGGTGAGAGGCGGGTGAGAGCCGCGCGGTGTGAAGCACATTGTCTTGCCGCGCGCCTATCACCCGCCTCTCACCGGCGCTGCACACACATAACCTGGCCAAATAGGTCGGAAATGGGTGCTAAGCTCTCTGCAAAGGCACAGCTTCCTTGCTGCACCCATACAGGATGCAAGTATATGCCATATCGCACAAAAAATATATCAGAAACACCCAAAATTCTTCAAGTACTATATTTTTTTCTCAGTCTCCGTGTATTTGTATAGGGCTGGCCTGGGAGGCAAGGTAATGTGACGTCGCCGAGCCGTGGTGCGTCGTCTGCTGGTCGCCAGTTCTGTTTTGAGAGCTCGGGGAATTTACAGGTTTTGAATGCGGATCATTTAAAAACGGCTGACTGGATGCAAAAAGTGACAACATATTGTTGACATACTCGATCATGGCTATATTTTGACTGCATTAAATCAGGAATGATGAAATGGTCTGGACGATGACTTTAAGTAAAGGTAAAATTTAAGTAATAAAGGAAAAATCAAGGTAGAGGTGAAAATCTAAATACCGGAATATAAGTCAATACAAAATAAGGAAGAAAAGAAGAAAAAAAGTAGAAGGGTTAGTTAGGAATAAGAGTGAACTAAAGAGGTATCCATTTTTCTAAGTAGAGGTCTAGGAAAAATCAAGGTAGCCTATAGGTGAAAATCCGAATACAGGAATAAAAATCAATACAAAAAAAGGAAAAAAAAGGATACAAAAAATAGTAGGCGGAGATGGAGGAGTAGTTAGTAGTGGAGGTTAGTAGTGGAGGATTAATAGTAGTTAGGAATGGAGTGAGCTGAAGAGGTATCCATTTTTCTATGTTAAAGTAGGGAAGGTTGGATTGCAGGAGTCATTAGGGAGTGACGAATGAGGAAAAAGGTCGAAAATAGGGTAGGAAAAAATACGAGAGTTGGTCAATTGATGATGTAAATGATGACGAGAAGGTAGAGGAAACTAAACTAAATATTAACTATAAACATTAACTATAAACATTAACTATAAACATTAACTATAAACATTAACTAAAGTAAGAGGGGTGAAAAAGAGGGAAATAATATTAAATGAAAAATGTGAAAATTGGAAAATATACAAAAAATACTTCAATATGGGAAATAAAAATCAAAGTAGACCAATAAGAGGAATTAAATGAGAGAGAGAGAGAGAGAGAGAGAGAGAGAGAGAGAGAGAGAGAGAGAGAGAGAGAGAGAGAGAGAGAGAGAGAGAGAGGGAGAGAGAGAGAAGAGCGAGAGAGAGACGAGAGAGAGAGGAGAGAGAGAGAGAGAAGAGAAGAGAGAGAGAGAGAGAGAGAGGAGAGAGAGAGAGAGAGGAGAGAGAGAGAGAGATGAGAAGAGAGAGAAGAAGGAGAAGAAGAGAGAGAGAGGAGATAGAATGAATAAAAAAATAAAAAAGGGTTTTGGAAAAAAATAGAGTTGGTTAATTGATGATGTATTGGAAAAAGGGAGAGAGGAGAGATAGATAAAAGGGGAGATGGTTTAATTGATGATGAAGGAGGGAGGTGAAGGAATGAAAAGACGAATGAGGAAAAAGGTAAAAAAAAAGTGTTAGGAAAAAGTATGAAAGTTGGTCAATTGTACTTTTTTTCTTATATTTTTTTAACATCGTAAAGGACTGGCCAAGGGGAAAAAAAAAGGAAGTAACAAAAAGCCTGGAAAAAGGTAAAGAGTAGAGAAAAATGATTAATTGAAGTAAGAGAAATTAAAAAAAGGGAAATAAAATTGAATGAAAAATGAAAAAATGAAAAAAATAATCTAAATCTAGAAAATGAAAATAAAAACCAGTAAGAGGAATAAAAAAAAGAAAGGTTTTTAACTGCTTAATCGTTACTATTTTCTACTTTTTTTGCCTCCACCTTATATTTTTTGAGTAAATTTTTTTCTTCTAATCAAAATGTCAAAGGGCCCTGCAGATTTTATGAAAAAAAATTTGCATCTCAGATTTTCATTAAAGTTGGTCCGTAGCGGCTTTGTGTCATGCTGAACCCGAATCTGGCGTCTGTTTTCTAATTACTACAATACTAAACCTTATTTTGACCTATATACCCTTATAAAACCAATGGGACAATACATAAATATGAATAATATATAGATAGATAGAGAGATAGATATAAAGGTAGGATTGCAGGAGTCATTAGGGAGAGGACGGATGAGGAAAAAGTATAAAAAAAGTGTTAGGAAAAAAATACGAGAGTTGGTCAATTGACGATGGATCCAATTTTTTTTTTTTTACATCGCAAAGGACTTTTTTAATATCGTAAAGGACTGGCCAAGTAAAAAAAAAGTAACAAAAAGCCCGGAAAAGGTTAAAAAGGTAGAGGAAAATGATTAACTAAAGTAAGAGATGTGAAAAAAAGGGAAGGAGTAATGAATGAAAAATGGAAAAATGAAAAAAAAATCAAAATCTGGAAAATAAGAATAAAAAAACAGTAAGAGGAATAAAAAGAGAGAGATAGAGATAGAGAGAGAAAGACAGAGAGAGATAGAGAGAGAGAAAGAAAGAGAGGTGAAAAAAAGGAAGGAGTAATGAATGAAATATGGAAAATGTATAAAAATTACTTAAATATGGGAAATTTAAATCTAAGAAGACAATGAGAGAGGAGAGAGAGAGAGAGAGAGGAGAGAGAGAGGAGAGATGAGGAGAGAGAGAGAGAGAGAGAGGAGAGAGGAGAGAGAGAGAGAGAGAGGAGAGAGAGAGAGAGAGAGAGAGAGGAGAGAGAGAGAGAGAGAGAGAGAGATAAGAAGCATGGGGCGGATATAATGGCTGAAAAGGCTAATAAATCCAGGTGAGAGAAGACTGTGGTAATTAGTCAACAGGTAAGGAAAGGGAGAGTGAAAAGACCGAATTAAGGTCAAAGAAAGAGGTCAGGTCAGAGGAAAGGTTGAAAAAAAGATCATTACTAATTATTACAGGTGAGAAGGAGAGAAGAGAAAGATAGATAGATAATTAGATGTTAAATACAGGTACAGGTAAATACAAGAAGACAAGAGACAGGTATATAGAGGCTGAGAAAAAATTAGTTCTGCTTATAAAAAAAAAAAAAAAAAAAAAATACAGTACCTAAAGATGAAAGATTTTAAGATAGAGAAAAATATCTTACTTATTCAAATATTAAAGGTAAGAGAAGTACGAAAGGAAACTGAATAAAGAGGGAAGTAAGATAATCATTCAAATATTTAGTGAAGAAAACAAGAAAACAAGAAAGATGAAAAAATTATCTAAATGCAGGGAGAAAAAAACACCATCATTTAAAAGTTGTGAAAGTTGTAAATAAAATGCAATGACCTTAATACCAACAACATAGTATCTATTAAAACCGTCCATTTACTGAGTCAAAACCACGTAAAAAAAATCTACCACACACAAAATAAAAAAGTAAATAAAAATCGCTAACAGGTTCTTGCTCGGGTTGTCGAGAAGGAGGTAATTGGCGTGTCACCCAGGGCACAAAAATACTAATTGATTCCTGGCTGCCTAGAGACGGGAAGGAGGGGAGGGGGAGGGAAGGGAGGGGAAGGGATGGGGGAAGGGGGGGAGGAGGGAAGAAGGAAGGGAAGGAGGAGGTAGGGATGGAGGGGGAGGGGGAGAGGAAGGAGGGTGAAGAGAAGGAGGGGGAAGGGAAGAAGGGAAGAAGGGAAGGAAGGGAGAAGTGGTGGAAGGGAAGGGGATGGGAAGGAGGAGGTAGGGAAGGAGGGGGAGGGGAAGGAAGGGGAAGGAGTGGAAGGGAAGAAGGAGGGGGAAGGGGAGGAGGGAAGAGGGGAAGGAGGGGATGGAGAGAAGGAAGGGAAGGGGGGAGGAGGGGGTCTAGACAGGTGAGTCACAGCGTAATTAAGAGTCCCCCAGTCCCCAGGTAAGGCTAGAGTCCCCCCGGTGTTGTCTGGGCCACACCAGTGATGATGAAAGGCATTATTGCACCTCAAGTGACGCCATGGGTAATTAATTAACGTGAGGTGCAAGACAGACAGGTAGCAGGTCATTATTTCCTACACAGGTGACAAGATGCTCACCTGAACTGTGTGATTTAAGGGATTTTGATGGTTATTTGTTAAGGTGAAAATTTTGTGTCCAGGATATGAGGATGAAAAACATAGAAAAAGTGGGGTAAATTAAGTGTTCTTTTGAGTTATTTTTCCTAGGAGTGTATTATATTATTAGCTATTATTAGATACTATAAAAGAGTTACTTTCTTAATGATTTGCTACACAGGTGAGAAGATGCTCACCTGTGCTATGTGAATAAAGGGAATTTGATGGTAATGTTCTAAGGTGAGAAGACAGAAGGTGAGAAGAAACACTATAGCTAACTAACTATAATCAGGTAACTAAAGTGAAAGAGATGTGAAAAAGGGAAATAAAATTGAATGAAAAATGGAAAAATGAAAAAAAAAAAAAAAAAATCTGAAAAATGAAAATAAAAACCAGTAAGAGGAATAAAAAAAGAGAAGGGTCTTTAACAACTCAATCTTTACTATTTCAGAACATAGCTGTTTTCTACACTTTCTGCCTACCCTTTATAGTTTTTGAGTTAAAAAAAAATCATCATTATTTTTTTTATCAAAATGCCAAGGGTTTATTCCCTGCAGATTTTGCGATTTTTTTTTGCATTTTAGATTCTTATGAAAATTGGTCCCTAGCGGCTTTGAGTCATGCTGAACACGAATCTGGCGTCTGATTTCTGATTACTACAGTACTAAACCTTATTTTGACCTATGTACCCTTATAAAACCATTGGGATAAACAAAAATATGAATAATAGATAGATAGATAGATAGATAGATAGATAAGAGAGATAGATAGATAGATAGATAGATAGATAGATAGATAGATAGATAGATAGATAGATAGATAGATAGATAGATAGATAGATAAATAGATGGAGAAGATAGATAGAGAGATGAGATAGATGAGAGTGAGATAGATAGATAGATCAGAAGGATAGATAGATAGGATAGATAGAGTAGATAGATAGATATATAGATAGATAGATAGATAGATAGATATAATTATATATGAATGCCAGAGCTGAGGCGACGCAATAACAGTGTTGATGAAAGAAGAATGTGATAAAAATGAGAATGGCAGCGGCGACGGATAAACAGAGTAATTATGGTAATGTATATAATGACAAAGAGAGGCAGGCCATTTATTACCTGACGCTCAGCTAATATAGGAAAGAATCGCCGTAAATATATCGTGTCACCGTGTCATGTAATATCTCATAATATGCTGGCGATAATAATAATGACAACATAATAATAGCAATAATAATAACAGTATAAATATATAAGCTAGTTACACATTCAAAACGCCAACAAACTATAATGAATGACATGAATAATGGGGATGACAATAATGATGATAATGATAGTGATGATGATAATGATAGTGATGATGATAGTGATGATGATAATGATAATGATAGTGATGATGATAATGATAGTGATGATGATAATGATAGTGATGATGATAACGATAATAATGATGATAATGATAATAATAAATATATCAGATCAAAATATCTTTACTTCCTTCCTCTTCCTTCTTTCCTTCTTTCCTTTTCCTTCTTTCCCTAGTTTTCTTTTACTTCCGATATTTATTCATCCTTCCTATAATTCCCTTCCTATAATTCCCCTCCTATAATTCCCTTTCTATAATTCCCTTCCTATAATTCCCTTCCTATAATTCCCTTCCTATAATTCCCTTCCTATAATTCCCTTCCTATAATTCCCTTCCTATAATTCCCTTTCTATAATTCCCTTCCCATAATTCACTTCCTATAATTCTCTTCCTATAATTCCCTTCCTATAATTCCCTTCCTATAATTCCCTTCCTATAATTCCCTTCCTATAATTCCCTTCCTATAATTCCCTTTCTATAATTCCCTCTTTCCTATAATTCCCTTCCTGTAATACCCTTCCTATAATTCCCTTCCTATAATTCCCTTCCTATAATTCCCTTCCTATAATTCCCTTCCTATAATTCCCTTCCTGTAATACCCTTTCTATAATTCCCTTCCTATAATTCCCTTCCTATAATTCCCTTCCTATAATTCCGATATTCATCCTTCCCATCCTTCCCTTTAACACATCCTTTAACGCCCTACACATCCTTTCCTTCTTCCATCTCGATTATAATTCCCTTTTTACTCCTCATTCAATCACATCCCTTCATGCAATTTTCCTTCCACCAACTACTTTCCTATTCTTTTCATTTACTATTACATTTCCTTTCCTTTCCTTTCTCTATACATAACCCAAAATTTTTCCTTCCCTTCATTTCCTATTATAATCCTCTAATTTTATCTTTTCTCTCTTCCTATTATCTTCCTTCTTCTTATTTATATTTCCTTCCTTCTTCTTAACTTCTCAATTCCAATACTTCCTTTCATTTAATCTCACTTTCCTACTTTCTCTTTCCTTTCTCTCTCCTTCTTTTCTATTCCTTCCCTTTCTCTTTTTTCTCTCCCCTTTCTTTCCCTTTTCTTGCTACTTTCCTTTCCCTTCCTACTTTCCTTATCCCTTTTCTTTCCCNAATAGTTAGATAGATGATAGATAGTTATGATAGATAGATATAGATAGATAGGATATAGTAGAAGAGGATAGAGGAGAGAGAGAGAGAGAGAGAGAGAGAGAGAGAGAGAGAGAGAGAGAGAGAGGAGAGAGAGAGGGGAGAAGAGAGAGATGATGATTAGATAGATAGATAGATAGATAGATATGATAGATAGATAGATATAATCAATATGAATGCCAGAGCTGAGACGACGCAATAACAGTGTTGATGAAAGAAGAATGTGATGAAAATGAGAATGGCAGCGGTGACGGATAAACAGAGTAATTATGGTAATGTATATAATGACAAAGAGAGGCAGGCCATTTATTACCTGACGCTCAGCTAATAGGAAAGAATCGCCGTAAATATATCGTGTCACCGTGTCATGTAATATCTCATAATATGCTGGCGATAATGATAGTGACAATATAATAATAGCAATAATAATAACAGTATAAATATATAAGCTAGTTACACATTCAAAACGCCAACAAACTATAATGAATGACATGAATAATGGGGATGACAATAATGATGATAATGATAGTGATGATGATAATGATAGTGATGTTGATAGTGATAGTGATGATGATAATGATAATAATGATGATAATGATAGTGATGATGATAATGATAGTGATGATGATAATGATAGTGATGATGATAATGATAATAATGATGATGATGATAATGATAATAATAAATATATCAGCTCAAAATATCTTTACTTCCTTCCTCTTCCTTCTTTCCTTCTTTCCTTTTCCTTCTTTCCCTAGTTTTCTTTTACTTCCGATATTTATTCATCCTTCCTATAATTCCCTTTCTATAATTCCCTTCCTATAACTCCCTTCCTATAATTCCCTTCCTATAATTCCCTTCCCATAATTCCCTTCCCATAACTCCCTTCCTATAACTCCCTTCCTATAATTCCCTTCCTATAATTCCCTTCCTATAATTCCCTTCCTATAACTCCCTTCCTATAATTCCCTTCCTATAATTCCCTTCCCATAATTCCCTTCCCATAATTCCCTTCCCATAACTCCCTTCCTATAATTCCCTTCCTATAATTCCCTTCCTATAATTCCCTTTTTATAATTCCCTTCTTATAATTCCCTTCCTATAATTCCCTTCCTATAATTCCCTTCCTATAATTCCCTTTTTATAATTCCCTTCTTATAATTCCCTTCCTATAATTCCCTTCCTATAATTCCCTTCCTATAATTCCCTTCTTATAATTCCCTTCCTATAATTCCCTTCCTATAATTCCCTTCCTATAATTCCCTTCCTATAATTCCCTTCCCATAATTCCCTTCCTATAATTCCCTTCCTATAATTCCCTTCCTATAATTCCCTTCCTATAATTCCCTTCCTATAATTCCGATATTCATCCTTCCCATCCTTCCCTTTAACACATCCTTTAACGCCCTACACATCCTTTCCTTCTTCCATCTCGATTATAATTCCCTTTTTACTCCTCATTCAATCACATCCCTTCATTCAATTTTCCTTCCACCAACTACTTTCCTATTCTTTTAATTTACTATCACATTTCCTTTCCTTTCCTTTCTCTATACAGTATTACCCAAAAATTTTTCCTTCCCTTCATTTCCTATTATTTTCCTCTTATTTTATCTTTTCTCTCTTCCTATTATCTTCCTTCTTCTTATTTATATTTCCTTCCTTCTTCTTAACTTCTCAATTCCAATACTTCCTTTCATTTAATCTCACTTTCCTACTTTCTCTTTCCTTTCTCTCTCCTCTTTCTTTTCTATTCCTTCTCTTTCTCTTTTTTCTCTCCCCTTCCTTTCCCTTTTCTTGCTACTTTCTTTTCCCTTCTTCCTTTCCATATCCCTTCTTTCTCTTCGCTTTCTTTTCATTTTTTTCCCCATTTCTCTCAGTTATCTCCCATTTCTCTCCCTACTTTCCTTATCTTTTTCCTTTCCTCACTATTTTCCCTTACATAAAATTTTCCTTTCCTCTCTCTATACAGCATTAACCTTTTCCCTTTTTTCCTTCTCACCCAATTAACTATTTCCCCGCGTACTCTATCCGTCTATTCCTTTCATTACTTTCCCGCGTTATGATGACATGTGCATTGGCGGGTGTTCATTGGTTGAGAGGCCTTACAATGGACCAATCACAAGGCTTCCTGAACCTCCCCCCCGCCCTGTGTGTGTGTGTGTGTGTGTGTGTGTGTGTGTGTGTGTGTGTGTGTGTGTGTGTGTGTGTGTGTGTGTGTGTGTGTGATTCTTTTTCTCCTGTTTTTTGTTTTTATTTATTACGTTTTGTTTTTGTTTGTGTTTGTGTGTGGTCTGTCTGTTGCTATTTTATTGTTGTCTTGTTCATATTGTTACTCTGTCTGTCTGTCTGTGTGTGTGTGGTGTGTGTTCTCTGCTCTCTCTGTCTCTCTCTCTTGTTCTCTCTCTCTCTCTCTCTCTCCTCTCTCATCTCTCTCTCTCTCCTCTCTCCTCTCTCCCCTCTCCTCTCCTCCAGTCTAATGTAATACTGTCTTGTTTTTGTATGTTTTTGTCTGTTTGTCTCTTTTAACCTTGCCTCGTGTTTACTGAACTAGCTCTCTCTCTCTCGTCTCTCCTCTCTCTCTCTCTCTCTCTCTCTCTCTCTCTCCTCTCTCTCTTTCCAGTCTTTACTATATTTCTTTCTGTCTCTCTCTTTTCTGTCTATTTGTTCTCTTATCCTTGCCTCTACTTTCGAACTACTCTCTCTCTCTCTCTCTCTCTCTCTCTCTCTCTCTCTCTCTCTCTCTCCTCCTCTCTCTCTCTCTCTCTCTCTCTCCAGGTAACAGGACAAAGCTAATTAATTGAGAGAGACATAGAGGACCCATTCTTATGTTTTGTCAGGAGAGGAGGAGGAGGAGGAGGAGGAGAAAAAGAAACAGGAAAAGGAACAGGATGGAGGGAGGAATAAGTAGGAAGGAGAGGAAGAGGAGGAGAAGGAAGAGGAAGAGGAAGAGGAAGAGGAAGAGGAAGAGGAAGAGGAAGGAGGGAGGGAAACGGTGGAATAAGGAGGAAGGAAGGAAGGGAGAGGGTAATATACCTCTCTCTCTCTCTCTCTCTCTCTCTCTCTCTCTCTCTCTCTCTCTCTCTCTCTCTCTCTCTCTCTCTCTCTCTCTCCCTAAACAACCCTATATTATTCAAGTTTTTGTTTAAGCTATCCCTTATTTTGCACTCCATTACCCCGTTTTCTGTCTTTATCCCGACTCCCGTTTTCTTTCCCTCGCAGCTTCGGGGTTGCGGCGATAAAAGTGAAGAGAATGTTACGCGCCGGAAATGTTGGGCTGTTGTTGTTTTTATTTATTTTATTTACTTTTTATTAAACGTTGCAAGAAACAGAGAGTGACGTGCTGTATTTATTGTGTGTGTGTGTGTGTGTGTGTGTGTGTGTGTGTGTGTGTGTGTGTGTGTGTGTGTGTGTGTGTGTGTGTGTGTGTGTGTGTGTGTGTGTGTGTTACGCATGTGCACCCCTATTTTGCTCATTCTAAGGAAGCGACGCGACGATATTCCCACAAAAATCCCCAAAATAATGAGACAGAAAGTTGCAAAATTATTTTGTTGCCATGAGATAAACTTTTTTTTCCCTCACCGAGACTATAACATTAATTCCCATGTGGAGGAAGAGGAGGAGGAGGAGGAGGAGAGGAGGAGAGGAGGAGGAGGAGGAGGAGGAGGAGAGGAGGAGGAGAGAGGAGGAAAAGGAGGGAGGAGGAGGAAGGGGTTGTTTTGTTTTGTTTTAAGATTCTGATATCCAAGAAAGAATACAATCCTCTCTCTCTCTCTCTCTCCTCGTCTCTCTCTCTCTCTCTCTCCTCTCTCTCTCTCACCCTCCTCTCACTCTCCCTTTGCCTCTCCTCTCTCTCCCTCATTCCTCTCTCTCTCTCTCTCGTCTCTTCCTCTCTCTCTCTCCTCTCAAACTTTAGACATGAGAGACATAAGACAGATTGTGAGGAATCAGTTCTCCTTCAAAAGATAAAGTAGTCTCTCTCTCGCTCTCTCCTCCTCTCTCTCTCTCTCCGTCTCTCCCTCTCTCACATCTCTCTCATCTCTCTCTCGTCTCTCCTCGTCTCGCTCCTCTCTCTCCATCTCCTCTCTCACTCTCTCTCTCTCCCTCTCCCTCCTCTCTCTCCTCTTGTTCCCTTGGTAGGTGAAGGCAAAAAATGTAGAACGGAGATTAAATGTTTTCTGGTCAAGAGGAGATGAAGAGGGAGGAGGAGGAGGAGGAAGGAGGAAGGAGGAGGAGGAGGAGGAGGAGGAGGAGGAGGAGTGAGGAGAAAGGACTGAGGAGGAGGGGACGAGCTTGTTCAAAGAAGCGATCATTCATGTCTTCTGCTCCTCCCCCTCTCTTCCTCCTCCATCTCTTCTTTTCTCTCCTCCTCCTCCTCTTCCTCCTCCTCCTCCCTCCTCCTCTTCCTCCCCTCCTCCTCCTCCTCCTCTCCTCCTCCTCCTCCTCCTCTTCCCCTCCTCCTCCTCCTCCTCCTCTTCCTTCTTTTCCTCCACTTATCATGTTTAGCTTCCGTTAAACTATCTTCCACAAATCATGCCACCTCCTCCTCCACCTCTTCCTCCACAAATTATTCTCCTCTCATACTTCTTCCTCCTCCTCCTCCTCCTCCTTATTCTTGTTTCTTCTTCCCCTTTCTTCCTTAACTCCTTCTCTTCCTTCTCCTCCTCCTCCCCATTCTTTAAATTTCCTTCTTCTCCTTTCTCTTCCTCCTCTTCTACCTCTTTCCTTCTTCCCATTTTCCTGCATCCTCCTCCTCCTCCTCCTCCTCCTTCTCTATTCTTTCTTCCTCCTTCCTCCTTCTTCCTCCTCCTCCTCTTCCCTTTCCTTGTTTAATCTTCATTTGCATATCTTACTAAAAATTTTCATCTTGTCCTCTTCCTCCTCCTCCTCCTCCTCCTCCTCCTCCTCTTCTTCTTCCTTCTCCTCTTCTTCTATGACGCAAAAAATCTTCGTAATTAAAATCTTACACTTGCATCATGAGAGGAGGAGAAGGAGGAGGGGGAGGAGGATTACATAGGATTACATAGGAATAACAGACACCAGGAGACCTATTGGTCCATAGCGAGGGTATCTGCTGAACTACATACTACTAACTATCAACTACTTGTGAAAAACAGTTGGAAAATGATACCATGTCCCTAAAGAGGATAGGGAAAATGGAAGTTTCATAGTGCAGAATGATAGGATATGAAAAATACTAACTACAACTACCACTACCACTACAACTAATCGATACGGGGGACTTGATAACGAATTCGCACTATCAATACCCATTTACTTTACAGTGCGCGTCAAGTCTGTTTTTAATGTAGTTTTTTGTGTTGGCTCCGACAACATTTGCCGGTAACTTGTTCCATCGTCAACGACTCTAACATTGAAATAATTTTTACGGAGATCGGTGATGCAACGTTGACCGTTTAGTTTTAACCATTATTTCTTGTTGTCACTTGAGTTGAAAGCTCGAATAGGTTCTCTTGATTAATGACATCAAATCCTTTTAGGATCTTAAAGGTTTCTATCAAGGCCCCACGGATTCTACGATCCTTTAAGGAAAACATATTAAGTTTACGCAGTCTCTCTTCATAAGATGAATTTCGCAGAGATGGAATTTGTTTGGTTGCTCTTCTTTGCACTGATTCCAATTTGGCTTGATCTTTTACGAAACAGGGCGACCAGAATTGAACGGCATATTGCAAGGGGCGGCCTAACCAAGGACGTGTATAATTGTGTCATTACTTTCGGAGTTTTATGTTCAAAGTTACGTTTAATAAAGCCCAACATCATATTTGCCTTTTTACTGGCAGCTAGGCAATGCGGACTGGTTTTTCAGATCATTACTGATGATGACACCTAAATCCTTTTCCTGCTGTACTTCAGTTAACGATTTATTTTGCATTTGATAGTTATATTTGAGGTTATCGTTGCCTATATGCATTACTTTACATTTATCGGAATTGAATTTTAATAGCCATTTATCACTCCAATCTGATAGTTTGTCGAGATCCCTTTGTATGAGTTCGCAGTTTTCTCTCTAGTATATGCTTTAACCGCCTAATTTGGTGTCATCTGCAAATTTCGATATTTTAGATACAAGTCCGAAATTTGCAGATGACACCAAATTAGGCGGTAAAGCATATACTAGAGAAAACTGCGAGCTCATACAAAGTGATCTCGACAAACTATCAGACTGGAGTGATAAATGGCTATTAAAATTCAATTCCGATAAATGTAAAGTAATGCATGTAGGCAACGATAACCTCAAATATAACAATTAGATGAGGAGGAGGAGGAGGAGGAGGAGGAGGAGGAGGAGGAGGAGGAGGAGGAGGAACAAAATATCAAAATAACAATACAGTAGATGAAAACAAAAAGCTACAATCAGAGAAAAATAATAGGAAGAGAAGAAAACCTCCTCCTCCTCCTCAGTTTATTAATTCAATTTCAGTTTATTCAGTCAATTTATTAATTTATTTCAGTTTATTCAGTCAATTTATTCATTCATTTAAGTTTATTCAGTCAATTTATTCATTCATTTAAGTTTATTCAGTCAATTTATTCATTAATTTCAGTTTATTCAGTCAGTTTATTCATTCAATTTCAGTTTATTCAGTCAGTTTATTCATTAATTTAAGTTTATTAAGTCAGTTTATTAATTAATTTCAGTTTATTCAGTCAGTTTATTGATTCATTTCAGTTTATTCAGTCAGTTTATTCAGGCAGTTTATTAATTAATTTCAGTTTATTCAGTCAGCTTATTAATTTACTTAAGTTTATTCAGTCAATTTATTAATTTATTTCAGTTTACTCAGTCAGTTTATTTATTTATTAGAATTTGAGGTCAGTTTATGCCTCAAGGGTGGGCGTGAGGCTAGGTGGGGCGACGGTTTCTGCGGGCGTGGTGGTGAGCGGGTGGGTTGTTGTGGTAGTGGGCGGTAGGATAGTTAGGATGGGCGTAATAGTCACGATAATGGGCGGGGGGATAGTTGCGGTGTTGATGGGCGTAATAGTCTTGATAGTGGGCGTAATAGTTGCGGTAGTGGGCGGGAGGATAGTTAGGATGGGCGTAATAGTTGTGGTAGTGGGCGGAAGGATAGTTAATGTAGGGGGCGGTAGGATAGTTATGGTAGTGGGCGGGAGGATAGTTATGGTAGTGGGCGGGAGGATAGTTGCTGTGGTGGGCGGTATTGCGGGCGGTGTTTTGGGCAGAAAGATGTAATTGGCGGCATCTTGTAGAGGGGCGGGAATGGGCAGGAGGGTGAACGATGGTATTGGTGGAAGAGTAGGCGGTGTTGCCGGTGTTGCCCTGGGCGTGAGGGTGTTGTGTGTTGCGGGCGGGAAGGTGTGGCGGGCGGCGTGTTGCGTGTGCCGCGCTGAGGGCAGGAAAGTCCTCGGCGGTGAGGGCGGGAGGGAGGGCGGCGACTTGGGTGCGATTTTCAACAGTAATGCGGACGGGGGTTTTAGTGGTGGTGTGGGTGGTGGTTTGAGTGGTGGTAGTTGGGATGGTGGTGATTGAGTTGGTGGTTGGGGTGGTGGTTTGAGTGGTGATTGGGTTGGTGGTAGTTGGAGTGGTGGTTGGGGCGGGTGTTGGGGGTGTAGTGTGGGGGATGCTGTGAGCGGTAGTTTGGCCTTGGCCGGGGGGGCCAAAGAGTGCCGTGGCGCCGGCCACTTGGCGCCGCGGACCCTTCAGCGCCACGCTCCGGCAGGCGCGGTCCTCGCGAGGCGGCACCGTCACCACCACTTCGGGAAACTTCTTCTGCAGCTTCCTGATGTTGGCGCCGCCGAGGCCTATCACGTGACGCCGCTGGTGTGGCGCCACTGCCACCTGCGCCTCCACCACCTCAGCCTCGTGCAGCAACGCCTTGAGGCGATGCGCCGCGGCGGTAACCTGCCGTGGAGGTCCCCGCACCGTGACGGTGGCGGTCACGGCGTCCCGCGGCGGCGGCACCTTCACTACAACGCCGGGACACTCCTGCTGCACCTTCTTCAGCGTGGCGCCGCCAGGCCCGACGAGGCAGCGGCGCATGTGGGGCGCTGCGGCAACCTCCACCTCCACCTTCTCCGCCTTCCACGAGTCTCTCACACTTTTCTCCGCACGCTTCTTGGCACGCCGGACATTCTTCTTGGCCGGTGGCAGCGCGGCATTCTGCGGCGCGGCCTTCTGCGGCGCGGCCTTCTGCGGCGCGGCCTTCTGCTGCAGCGTGCCCGCCGCCGCCTCGGTGACGGTGGGCAGCGACTGGGCCTGCCCGGGGCGGTGCCTCTTGGCGCGGGTCAGCGTCCAGGCCTCGGAGGTGGCGTCCTGCTCCTCGCCGGCCACGTACATCACCCCGGACACGAGGCCCTGGTCTGCCTCGGCACGGCGCGCCCTGGCCCGTGGTCGTGGTTTCCTTTTCTTG
>JACEEZ010019288.1:17500-20000 GCA_016584305.1 Chionoecetes opilio | reverse complement strand
GGGTACCATTAGACGATTTTTAGTGAATATAAGCAATATTTTATAGATATGAACCGTTTAGTATCCTTGTCCACTAGTTAATGTGGTATATTCAGTCACTTTTCGTAATTTTATGGCTGACAACAGACGATTTTATATAGCAAAGGAAAGATCTGGGCGTGAAGGGGTTAACGCAAGAAAAATAGGGAAAAAACAACTATATACGTTTATAAGGCCTCGGTCACACGTCCCTGATGAAGCAGCGTCTAGTGATGCTAAGTGTGTGTGTGTGTGTGTTGTGTGTGTGTGTGTGTGTGTGTGTGTGTGTGTGTGTGTGTGATGAAGCCTCGTGTAGTGATGCTAAGGAACACAACGAGTCATCACACCTGCGCCACCAATCATCACTTAATTACAGGTGGGTGATGAGTTACTCCCCCCCCCCCCCCGCGATGATTACAGGTAAATACAAGCAAACAAACAAGTAACTTTTCCTGCCTGGTTCACACACACACACGCACACACACGCACATTTCATTCCCGGAGATTTTTCCACTGAGAAATTCGAGCGGTTACTGTCCCCCTTGAGCAAAAGAATGGGTATGTGTGGTGTGTGAGGTCCCAGCATTGCCTAAAGATCGGTAATAATGAGCTCCAATTTCGCTCCGGGAGGGTATAACTGGCGATCGCGAGTCCGAGTGGCGTGGACAAGACTATGGGTGAATGACACACACACACACACACACACACACACACACACACACACACACAAACACACACACACACACACACACAAACACACACATACACACACACACGCACACACACACACACGCACGCCTTGGTAATTAAGCAGATTTAGGACAGGTGAAAATTAATACCTACCGCTCCAAAATTACTAAATGTTGGAAAATATGAGACAGAAAAGAAAAAAAAATAAGAAATGGCCGTTTTCCTTCCATGAGAGAGAGAGAGAGAGAGAGAGAGAGAGAGAGAGAGAGAGAGAGAGAGAGAGAGAGAGAGGAGAGAAGAGAGAGGAGAGAGAGAGAGAGAGAGAGAGAGAGAGAAGAGACGAGCGAGCGAGCGAGCAAGTAGAGAGAGAGAGAGATGAGAGAGAGGAGAGAGAGAGCAAGAGAGAGAGAAGAGAGAGAGAGAGAGAGAGAGAGAGAGAGAGAGAGAGAGAGAGAGAGAGAGAGAGAGAGAGAGAAAAAACCCCCTATTAGAAAGGGAGTTAAGAGTTTCAAAGGGAAAAAAACTGAGTGGAAAAAATCGACTAAAAATCCCATTCTCGTTTTTTCTTCCGTTAATAAAAGACAAACTAATATATTTTTTTTCGAGAGAGAAAGAAAAATAGAGAAAAAAAAATCAAGAAAATCAAAATCACGAAATAAAAAAACATGAATACCTACCAACCCAAAAAAAAAAATTTTTTTTTTTTTTTTTTTTTTTAAATACATAAAAAGAATATATACCAACTTAAAACCCACATGTGATAGATAAGATACTAAAGATAAGGCTAATCACTCACCTCCTGACGCCCGCCACATCTCCCCGCTCCACCGATAAGAGGTATTTCTTCTCCTCAATGGACAGTTGGCCCATCTCCTGATAGGGGCGGTTCTGGCTGTCATCCTCGCCCATGCCATGAATGCAGTGGCTCTGTGGGAGATAACAGAGATAAGGATGAGTGTGGGGAGATAACAGATAAGGATCAGTGTGGGGAGATAACAGAGATAAGGATCAGTGTGGGGAGATAGCAGATAAGGATCAGTGTGGGGAGATAACAGATATAAGAAATACTGTTGGGAGATAACAGAGATAAGGATGAGTTTTGGAGATAAGAGAGATAACGATGAGTGTGGGGAGATACAGATTAGATGAAAAGATGAAGAAAGAGTGCGGGGAGATAAAAAAAGATGACAAAAAAATTACAAAGATAATAAAAAGAATGTTAGGAAATCAAAAAATGAAAAAAATAGATAAAAAGATAAGAAAATATGTGTAAAGATAACAGAGATAAGAAAAGACTGCTGGGAGATGAAGAAATGAGAAAAATATGAGAAAAATATGAAAAAATTGTGAGAAGAAAAAAAAATACTGCTGGGAGATAAGGAAATGATGAAAAGATGAAGAAAAAGATAACAGAGATAAGAAAAGACTGCTGGGAGATGAAGAAATGATAAAAATATGAAAAAAATATGAAAAAATATGTGAGAAGAAAAAACTTACTGTACTGCTACTGGTGGGAGATAAGGAAATGATGAAAAGATGAAGGAAAAGATAACAGAGATAAGAAATAATGTTGGGAGATAAAGAAGTGATGAAAAGATGATGAAAAGTGAGGATATAAAAAAAAGGCGATAGGGCGATACAGAAAAGATGCAAGGCAGAAGAAAAGTGAGATGAAATGAAATGGCTCTGGAAAGATAACAGAGATAAAAATAATGTCGGGAGATGACGAACAAATGAAGAAATGAATTAAGAAGATAAAAAAAGATTGTTGGGCGATAAGGAAATGATAAAA
>JACEEZ010019288.1:0-12500 GCA_016584305.1 Chionoecetes opilio | reverse complement strand
AAAGAAAGAAAGAAAGAAAGAAAGGAAGGAAGGAAGGAAGGAAGAAAGGGAGGGAAGAAAGAAAGAAAGAAAGGAAGGAAGGAAGGAAGGAAGGAAGGAAGGAAGGAAGGAAGGAAGGAAGAAGAAAGGAAGAAAGGAAGGAAGGAAAAGAGGAAGGAAGGAAGGAAGAAAACCAAAAAGAAAGGAAGGAAAAGAGTAAGGAAGGAAGGAAGGAAGGAAGGAAGGAAGGAAGGAAGGAAGGAAGAAGGAAGGAAGAAAGGAAGGAGGGAAGAAAGAAAAGGAAGGGAAAGGAAGGAAGGAAGGAAGGAAGGAAAGGGAAAAGAAAGGGAAAGGGTGAGGTAAGGAAGGATAAACAACAACAGTATATGAGATAAATTGGGAAGAACAGATGTAATGCAATAAAGATAGATGGAAGAAAGGGAGAAATTAAAGAAGACAGGTAAAAGAGAGAGAGAGAGAGAGAGAGAGAGAGAGAGAGAGAGAGAGAGAGAGAGAGAGAGAGAGAGAGAGAGAGAGAGAGAGAGGAGAGAGGAGAGGAGAGAGAGAGGAGGGGTAGAGAGAGAGAGAGAGAGAGAGAGAGAGAGAGAGACCAAATCACCACTCCAACAAATCAGATCAGAAACACAAAGAAAACAAAAAAAAAAAAAAAACCCTGAAATAAAAAAATTACAAAATCGTTCCCAAGACAAAAGACATGAAAATGTTTACATCACAAAAGACAGGTCAAGATGGGAGGCTATTTGACCCCATTTGACCCCCCTTAACCCTTCCCCTTACTCCCCCTCTCTTAAACCCACCCCTTTTTCCCCCTCCCCCCTTTATACCCCCCCTTCCCCCCCTCCCCTCTTAACCCCACCTCCTTTACCCCCTCTCTTACCCTCCCTTAACCCCACCCCTTTCCCCTTCTGCCACTCTTAAACCCCACCCCTTTTCCCCCCTCCCCCTCTTAACCCAAACCCCCTTTTTCCCCCCTCCCCTCTTAAACCTCCCTTTTTCCCTCCTCTCCCGTCTTAACCCCCACCTCCCTTTTACCCCCCCTTCTCCCCTCCCCTTAACCCCCTCTTTTCCCCCTCTCCCCTCTTAACCCCCCCCCTTTTTCTTCCCTCCCCTCTTAAACCCCACCCCTTTACCCCCTTCCCCTCTTTAAACCCCACCCCTTTCCCCCTCTCCCTCTTAAACCCCACCCCTTTCCCCATCCCCCTCTTAACCCCACCCCCTTTACCCCCTCTCCCCTCTTAAACCCACCCCCCTTTTTCCCTTCTCCTTCCCCCAACCCCCATTTTTCCTTACCCCTTTTAAAACCCACCCACCCCCTTTTCCCCCTCTCCCCTCTTAACCCCCCTTTTTCCCCTCCCCCCTTTTGACCCCCCACCCTTTTTTCCCTCTCCTCCCCCAACCCCCTATTTTCCTCCCCCCTCCCTTTCCCAGCCCCCTTTTCATCTCCTCCCCCCCTCCCCCCCTTCCAAAAAAACGACCCCAAAACCATTAATGTCAAATAAAATGTACATAAAAATGGCTCACAAAACCACAAAAGGGGTTGATCTAAGGACAGCGGTGGCGATGGTGAAGTAGGGGGGAGGTCAGTGGTTAAAGCTTTAGAGGGGGCAAAGGAGGATATGTGTGTGGGGTTGGGGTGACGGTTTTATGGCTGGAGTTGAGGTTTAGGTTGGGTTATAGGGTCAAATTTATAGAGAGGGGTCAAGGGGGGTCAAAAGGGTCGTGTTGTGGTTGGGTGAGGTCAGAATTAGGTCACTGGTAAAGGAGGTTATGACTGGTTTATGGGTGTGTGAGGTCATATCTATAGGGTCAAATTTATATGGTAGTGGTCAAGAGAAGGGCCAATAGGGTTGTATTATGGTTGGGTAAGGTCAGAATTAGGTCACTGGTAAAGGAGGTTATGACTGGTTTATGGGTGTGTGAGGTCATATCTATAGGGTCAAATTTATATGGTAGGGTAAGGAGAGGGGTAAATAAGGTCGTATTGTGGTAGGGTAAGGTCAGATATTAGGTCAGTGTTAGATGTTAGTTCAAGAAAGGTCAACTTTTGGTAAGGTTACTGTAAAAAAATTAGATTAGTTAAAGATTCATATAAGGTCAAATTTTGTTAGAGTTAGATGTGTAAGTTAAAAAATGACGTCAGTATTAAAAAAAAAAATTCCTTGAAGTCATATACCTTAAAGACGAGGCCATAGAAATGAAAATATCTTCTGAAAAAAAATACATTGAGGTAAAAATAGGGCAAATCTCAAATGGAGTTGGAATCTATAGGCAATATAAGTAATATGGAACAAATGGTACAATCAAAATCAAAAGAAAATTACAGTAATAAAAAAAAAAAAAATGTGGATTCGTTTTTTTTTCTGAAGACAAGACAAAATTTTACACTTTACGATTCTTTGGTCAAAATTTCAGACCAAAACTAATAGATGAAGCTAAGTAATAGATCAAATACAGGGTCAAAAAGTTACGAGGTCATAATCTTACTCCAAGTAGGGTCAAATACACTAAAAAAGGTTACGATGTCATAATCTTAATCTGGCAGATCATACGAAAAAGACCCAAATTCATAGTTATATAAAAAGGTCAGAGTTTTTAGATAAGTTTACGATATCATAATCTTAATCAAACAGGTCATACAAAAGAGACCCAAATTAATTATATAAAAAGGTACCCAAATCCATAGTTATAAAAAAAGGTACCCAAATCCATACTTAAAAAAAAAGGTCATAATTCCTAAACCAGGTCACGCAGGGGTCAGGCGAGGTCACGCGACACTCACTTGGGTCACCACCGCCACCAGGCTCTCCAGGGCGTCTCTCTCCCGCGCCGCCGTCAAGCTGCCGCGGTACTTCTTCTTCATCTTTGTGTTAGATTTTTTCAACCTTTTTTTCACTAAATATCCCGTTTTCTAGGCATTTTTTTCTGATCTTTAGTTTGCATCGTTTTTTTTTATCGTTTTCTAACTAAATATCCCGTTTTTCAAAGGCATTTTTTTCTTATCTTTAGTTTGCAATAGTTATTTTCTCGTTTTCTTAAGTAAATATCCCGTTTTCTAAGCATTTTTTTCTTATGTTTAGTTAGCAATCGTTATTTTCTCGTTTTTTAACTAAATATCCCGTTTTCTTGCATCTGTCGTCTTATTATTATTTTAGCTTACATTGAGTTTTTTTCTATCTGTGTGTACTTCCCCTGTGTATATTTGTTGCTATGCTTCAGTATCGAGTTTTTGTTGTTGCTTTGTCTACTTTTTTTCAGGTAATATTTTCGTGTATTATTATATTAGTTATCCCTGTTTCTGGAATATGTTCGTTTTCTGTGTTTTCTTTGCGTTGTCATTTGCTTTCCACGTATTTCAACGCTCAATATTCTATTTTTTCGTCTTTTTCCCATTAACGCATTTTTTTTGGTATAATTATCTCCCAACTTAGTAGTGAGTTTAGTCTTTTTCGTCACTTTTTTCTATATTATTATTATCATTCACATTTTTTCAAGTTCTAAGTTGATTTGCGATTATCTGAACATTTTTCCCATTTTTATCCACTTTTCTGACTATAGTTTATATTTTCCAAACATATATTACCTCAAGAAACCACCAATTCCAGGCCATGATTTATCCCTCCATTCCTCTCTTTGCACAGTTCTTTATTCCCTTCTTCCTTCCGCCAATTCTTTCTCTTCACATTTTCTTTACAACCATCTGTCAGGTCATTTAATTTCTCTTCACTCACAAAATTTAATGGTTTCCCCTCTGTTTCCTGTTTTCTATTTGGTATTTTCCCCTCGTATTTTCCCTCACTTTTATGGCATCACGTGCAGTGTTCAGGCAGCCACGCGAGTCAGGAGGAAAACAAACACACACAAATAAATAAGACGGAGCAAATTGTTTGGAGAAAAATTGTGTGAGACAGATTGGAAGAATGTTGGCTTGAAAAGATGGCTAAGAAAGAGTGAGGCGGAAACAGCATGATAGGAAGTGTGTGTGTGTGTGTGTGTGTGTGTTATTAGAGTGATAGGAAGTGTGTGTGTGTGTGTGTGTGTGTGTGTGTGTGTGTGTGTGTGTTATTAGAGTGATAGGAAGTGTGTGTGTGTGTGTGTGTGTGTGTGTGTGTGTGTGTGTGTGTGTGTGTTATTCACCCATGGTCTTGTCCACGGGAGCTGGTTCGTGATCGCCAGTTTCACCTTCTCAGTGCGAGGTTGGAGCTCATTATTACCGATCTTTGGGCAATGCTGGGATCTCTCACACCACACCCCCCCATGCCCTTGCTCAAGTGGGACAGTACCGCCAGAATTTGTTAGTGAAAAAACTCCGGGAATGAGCAGGGTCGGGGATCGAACGCCGGACCACAGAATGATGCCGGGCGCCCTAACCCACTGAGCCGGGCAGGCGGTGTGTGTGTGTGAGTGTGGATGGGAAAAATATGAGGGGAAGAAAGTATGTATGAGGAGAAACAATAAGAAAAGGAATGAAATAAAACCGAATGTAGGAGTGAATAGAGGAATTAATAATGGGTAAAATATTGAAAACTTGAAAAAACTAAAAAGAACTGTGAGGAAAGGAGAGGAAAAAGTAACTGTGAGAAAAGAGAGAGGAAAAAAGTAACTGTTGAGGGGAAAAGAGAGAAAAAAAGGGAAAAGAAAAAAGAGAAAAAAGTAACTGTTGAGGAAAGAGGGAAAAAAAGTAACTGTTGAGGAAAAAGAGAGGAAAAATAACTAAAAAAAGAAAAAGTAATGTTGAGAAAAAGAAGGAAAAAAAGAAAAAAGAAAAAAAAGTAACTGTGAGGAAATGAGAGGACAAAAAGTAACTGTGAGGAAAGAGCGAGGAAAAAATAACTGTTGAGGAAAAAGGAGGAAAAAAAAGTTGAGGAAAAGAGAGGATAAAAGTAGCTGTTTAAGGAAAAGAGGGAAAAAAGTACGTTGAGGGAAAATGAGAGAGGAAAAAAGTAATGTGAGGGGAAAAGAGAGGGAAAAAAAGTAATTTGATGTGAGGAAAAGAGAGAGGGAAAAAAGTAAACTGTTGAGGAAAAAAGAGAGAGGAAAAAAAGTAAAACTGTTGAGGTGAAAAGAGGAATAAAAGTAATTTAAGGAAAAAAAGAGAGGAAAAAAGTAACTGTTGAGGAAAAGAGAGAGAGGAAAAAAAGTAACTGTTAAGGAAAAGAGAGGAAAAAAGTAAACTGTTGAGGAAAAGAGAGAGGAAAAAAGTAACTGTTAAGGAAAAGAGAGGAAAAAAAAAGTAACTGTTGAGGAAAAGAGAGGGAAAAAAAGTAACTGTTGAGGAAAAAGAGAGAGAAAAAAGTAACTGTTGAGGAAAAAGAGAGAGGAAAAAAGTAACTGTTGAGGAAAAGAAGAAAGAGAGAGGAAAAAAAGTAACTGTGAGGAAAAAGAGAGAGGAAAAAAAAAGTAACTGTTAAGGAAAAAAAAGAGGAAAAAAGTAACTGTTGAGGAAAAAGAGGAAAAGAGGAGGAAAAAGAGAAAAAGTAACTGTTGAGGAAAAGAGAGAGGAAAAAAAGTAACTGTTGAGGAAAAAGAAAAAAAGAAGAGGAAAAAAAAGTAACTGTTAGGGAAAAAGGAGAGGGAAAAAAAGTAACTGTTGAGGAAAAGAGAGAGGAAAAAAGTAACTGTTGAGGAAAAAGAGAGAGGAAAAAGTAACTGTTGAGGAAAAGAGAGAGGAAAAAAGTAAGCTGTTGAGGAAAAAGAGAGGGAAAAAAAGTAACTGTTGAGGAAAAAGAGAGAGGAAAAAAAGTAACTGTTGAGGAAAAGAGAGAGGAAAAAAGTAACTGTTGAGGAAAAGAGAGGAAAAAAGTAACTGTTGAGGAAAAGAGAGAGGAAAAAAGTAACTGTTGAGGAAAAGAGAGGAAAAAAGTAACTGTTGAGGAAAAGAGAGAGGAAAAAAGTAACTGTTGAGGAAAAGAGAGAGAAAAAAGTAACTGTTGAGGAAAAGAGAGAGGAAATAAGTAACTGTTGAGGAAAAGAGACGAAAAACCTAATGTGATGGGAAAAGAACGTAACTAAGATAAAAGAATAAAATATGTTCTGGCGTGGAAATAGTTTCTGAAAATTTTGATGGATTGTTTCTATTCAGTGTTTTTTAAGGCGACGTAGATTGAAGAATGATGTTAAGGAAGGAAGGAAGAAAAAAAAGTATAAAATCTCCTTTTTTTACGGGAAGAAATATGAAAGAAAGGATATATTAATATTACGTAGATTAAGAATTCTGTTAAGGAAGTAGGAAAGGAAAAAATATATAAAATCTCCTTTTTTTAACGAAGAAAAAAAATTAGTTGGTGGTAAAAGGTAGTAAGAGAAGGTAGTAAGGATAGGTAGTAGGAGAAGGTAGTAAGAGAAGGTAGTAAGAGAAGGTAGTAGGAGAAGGTAGTAAGAGAGGGTAGTAGGAGAAGGTAGTAGGAGAAGGTAGTAAGAGAAGGTAGTAGGAGAAGGTAGTAAGAGAGGGTAGTAAGAGAGGGTAGTAAGAGAAGGTAGTAAGAGAAGGTAGTAAGAGAAGGTAGTAAGAGAAGGTAGTAAGAGAAGGTAGTAGGAGAAGGTAGTAAGAGAAGGTAGTAAGAGAGGTAGTAAGAGAAGGTAGTAAGAGAGGGTAGTAAGAGAAGGTAGTAAGAGAAGGTAGTAAGAGAAGGTAGTAAGAGAGGGTAGTAAGAGAGGGTAGTAAGAGAAGGTAGTAAGAGAGGGTAGTAAGAGAGGTAGTAAGAGAAGGTGGTAAGAGAGGGTAGTAAGAGAAGGTGGTAAGAGAAGGAAAGAGAATATAAACAATCTTAGCACTTGGAAAATGGAAAAATTGTCAAATTTACGAGGAGTAAATATAAAGATCTAAAAATTATGGTAAACGAGAGAAATTTAGAGGTGAGGGAAACACGGACTTGGGTTACAAAAAAGAGATCAGGAAGGAAAAAAAGAACTTGGGTTACAAAAATGAGATTATGATGGGTGGGGAAAAAGAACTTGGGTTACAAAAATGAGATTATGATGGGTGGGAAAAAAAAACTTGGGTTACAAAAATGAGATTATGATGGGTGGGAAAAAAGAACTTGGGTTACAAAAATGAGATTATGATGGGTGGGAAAAAAGAACTTGGGTTACAAAAATGAGATAAGGAAGGGGAAAAATAACTTGGGTTACAAAAATGAGATAAGGATGGGGAAAAAGAACTTGGGTTACAAAAAAGAGCTTAGGAAGAGGAAAAAAAACTTGGGTTACAAAAAAGAGATTAGGAAGGGGAAAAAAGAACTTGGGTTACAAAAATAAGATTAGGAAGGGGAAAAAAGAACTTGGGTTACAAAAATGAGATTGGGAAGGGGAAAAAACTTGAGGGAAAAAAGTAGTGATATGCAAAGTAACAAGTGAGAGTAAGGGGAAATAAATGACAGCGAGGGGAGGAGAGAGATTTAAGGGAAACAATGGAGTTAATGCGCGTGTAGGAGGCGTGAGGGGAGTGAAATTTCCCCTCGGGGTGAGAGAGCGGGGGAGAGGAACCCTGTGGTGAGCGCGAAGAGGGGACTGACCGAGGGAAGGGGCGAGGACAGGTTGAAGTGAGGGGAGAAGTGAGGGGAGGAAAGGGGAGAAGGAAAAGGAGGAAAGAGGGGAAATGGAGGGATAAAAACACAGATACGTAAATGGAAGTAGTAAAAGCGAAGATTAGTGAAAGAGGGGAAGGGGGAGAGAGGGGAAGAGGAGGAGGAAGAGAGAGAGGGGAAGGGGGGGAAAGGGAGAGATAGGAGGGGGAAGAGGGAGATATAGGAGGGAGGGAGAGAGAGGAGGAGGGGAGAGTGAGAGAGAGAGAGAGGGGAGAGAGAGATATAGTAGGGGGAAGAGGGAGAGGGGAAGAGTAGATGGGAAGAGGGGGAAGGGGGGAAGGGGGGAGAAAAGGGAATAGAGGGGAAGGAGAGCACTTTCGATATCACTCCCCTCACTTTCCCTGCAAAATGTTACCTAGCGTTACACCTGTCCGAGTGCTTTCAAGGATCCTTTTATCTTACAGGAGGAGGAGGAGGAGGAGGAGGAGGAGGAGGAGGAGGAGGAGGAGGAGGAGGAGGAGGAGAGAGGAGGAGGAGGAGGAGGAGGAGGAGGAGGAGGAGGAGGAGGAGGAGAGGAGGAGGAGGAGGAGGAGGAGGAGGAGGGAGGAGGAGAGAGGAGGAGGAGGAGGAGGAGGAGGAGGACAGAAGTAAAGAGAGGAAGGGAGGATAGAATGAAGAGGATATAAAGATGAATAATGCAAAGTAGGAAGGAAGGAAGGAAGAGGAAGAGGAAGAGGAAGGAGGAGGAGGAGGAGGAGGAGGAGGAGGAGGAGGAGGAGGAGGAGGAGGAGGGAAGGAAGGACTATGCTAAATCAAAGTTAATCCGGTTTTCATCTTGTAAAAAGTTAGTAGTTTTACTGTTGTGTTAGTGTGTTGTGTTGTGTGGTGTGTGTGTGTGTGTGTGTGTGTGTGTGTGTGTGTTGGTGTGTGTGTCTGTGTGTGTGTGGTGTGTTGTGTGTGGTGGTGTGTGTGTGTGTGTGTGTGTGTGTGTGTATAATATCATATTTACCTTTTTTTATTCTTCTCAAGTTCTCAATATTCTTTTCTTTTTCTTATTCTATTTTTCTCCTCACAAACTTTCTAACACATTTTCCTTCTTTCTTTACTTCCAACAACAACAACAACAACAACCACAACAATAACAACCTTCTAACAACCTTCTAACAACCTAATTATCATCCATAGTCACTGATCTTATTCTTCCTCCTCTCGAACAGCAACCCAAAATAGTAAAGGTCATGAAAGGTCATTGCTCTGAGAGGGAGAGAGAGAGAGGGAAGGAGAGAGAGGGAGGAAGGTCAAGGTACCCCCCTCCCCCCTACAGAGGTCAGGTCAGGTCATATGTAGTGGTAATGTGATGCCACCTCTATAGTAAGAATTGTAAGGGTATCTATGTCTCTCATTCACTGTCTTCTCTATAGTAAGTAATTTATCTATCTATATATATATGTAATCAATCTTTTCCTGCAGTTATATTGGATTATTATATTCTGTAAGCTTTTATTTCTATCTCTCTATCTTCCTTTCTCTCTTTTCTATCTTTTTTTCCGTATTATTTTTCTTATAATTTTCTACATATTTTTATCTTTTTCTCTAGCTATCTTCTTTTCTCTCTACGCTCTCTCTCTCTTTTTTCTTTATTATTTGTCTTTTTATTTTCTCTAAGTTATATTTCTTTCTCTCTATAGTCTTTTCTCTTTATCGTTTTTCTATTTCTCTCTTTTTTCTTGATTATTTCTGAAGATTTTCTCTATTTCAGTTTTTTTTAAAGTGTTTTGTAGCCACGCGAAATTTTCTTCTATATTTTTTTCAACTTTTTTACATTTATTTTTTGGATTCGTGTTTCTATTCTTTCATTTCTTTATTGCTGTTGTTGTTAATATTTTTTTGTTGATGTTGTTGTTAATATTTTGTTGTTGTTAATATATTTTTTTTTGTTGTTGTTAATATTTTTTTATTGTTGTTAATATTTTGTTGTTGTTGTTGATTATTTTTTTATTGTTGTTAATTTTTTTTGTGTGTGTGTGTGTTGGACAGTCATTTTAATCTTCTTTTCACCCTTGCAATATTTTTCCGTAGACAAGTATATAATTTTCTAGTTTAAACTATTGCTTTCACTTCCTTTGATTACTTTTCGTCTGTCTTGAATTTCTTCTTTCACTTCTCACTTCTTTCCTTAGTCGTGTCTTTCGTATAGAACACTCTTAATTTTTTCTAGTTTCAATTTATATTTTCTCCTCATATAACACAAAACATAATTATCCACTAAAGTTTCATTCATTTTCTATCTTTCTAATTAAAGAACGAATTAACTTCCATCTTTTTCTGATTAATTCTAAATATTTTCATCTTTTTTCAACCATTTTATTTATCTTCGTTAGTTTCAACCACTCATTTTATTATATTTCTCAAAAAATGAATGGCTAGTTTACTCTTTTTCTAATAAACCATAAATTTTTTCCATCTTTTTTCAACCAGTGTCCCATTTTCTGTGGTCATCATTGCATCACTCCGTTTTCTATCATGGAGGCATTTAAGGGATAACGTCTCTAATGCACCACGATATAGAGTTCATATTTCTTTTTATAAATTCCTTTGATATTCATTCCTGTCCAGTGATGAAAGAGTAAAGGGAAAAAAAGGGAAAAAATTTTTTCATATAATATCCTGTATTTTCTTATTTTGGCCTTGGATGATTAAAATTTGGAATGTTGTTGTGGAATGAGTGGATGAGTGAATGTGGAATGCCAGGTGGTAAGGGAATGTGGAAGAGGAGGGAATAGGAGAATGTTGAATGCGAGGAAGAGATATGAGAATGAAAGTTAAAGAAAGTGAGAGAAGTAAATAAGAGAGAGACAAGAATGAAATAGAGATGAAAGGATTTAGGAATTTAGGACGGAGATGAGCCAGATTCAGAAGATGGAGAGAAGTGAGAGAGACGATGAGAGGAGAAGAGGAGGATAGAGAGAGGACGAAGAGGAGAGATGAGAGAAGAGATGAGGAGAGAAGAGAGGATGAAGAGAGAAGGTACTAATCAAAGGTCTAGCTAATATAAGGAAGTCGAACCCAGGGCCATCCATTTCCCAGGTCAACGCTCCAGCCATTGAGCCAAAATTCAGTACCAACTCGAGAGAGAAGCGAGTAAGAGATGAGAGAGACGAATTAGGAGTGAGAGAGAGAGGAGAGAGGGGAGAGAGAGGAGAGAGAGAGAGAAGATAGGGACGAGAGAGAAGAGATGAGGAGAAGATGGAAGAGAGAGAAGAGAAGGAGAGACGAAGAGAGATTGGATGAAGAGAATAACACTCAAAAGTACATTAGTTTGTCAAAGTTTTCCAGAGTTCTTCAGAATGTCTTTCTTCTCTGTCTGTCTGTCTGTCTGTCTGTCTGTCTGTCTGTCTGTCTGTCTGTCTGTCTGTCTGTCTGTCTGTCTGTCTGTCTGTCTGTCTGTCTGGTCTGTCTGTCTGTCGTCTGTCTGTCTGTGTGTCTGTTTTCCTTTCCTTTCTTCTCTCTCTCTCCTCTTCTCTCTTCTTGACGTATCTTCCGGATTTTTTCTTCTAGTCTCTTCCACTCTTCACCTTTCCTCCACTCATCCAGAAGGAGGAGGAGGAGGAGGAGGAGGAGGAGGAGGAGGAGGAGGAGGAGGAGGAGGAGGAGGAGGAGGAGGAGGAGGAGGAGGAGGAGGAGGAGACAAAGAAGAAGAAGACTAAAAAGATGATGATGATGATAATGAGGAAGAGGAAGAGGAGGATGACGAGCAAGAAAAAAAAATAGTATTGTTTTTATAAATATAGTGTTTTTGATATAGTGTTTTTGATATAGTGTTTTTGATATAGTGTTTTTGATATAGTGTTTTTGTTATAGTGTTTTTGATATAGTGTTTTTGATATAGTGTTTTTGATATAGTGTTTTTGATATAGTGTTTTTGATATAGTGTTTTTGATATGGTGTTTTTGATATAGTGTTTTTGATATAGTGTTTTTGATATAGTGTTTTTGTGGGATATAGGTTTTTGATTGTGTTTTTGAAATTTTTTTTAGTGTTTTTGATATAGTGTTTTTGATATAGTGTTTTTGATATAGTGTTTTTGATATAGTGTTTTTGATATAGTGTTTTTGATATAGTGTTTTTGATATAGTGTTTTTGATATAGTGTTTTTGATATAGGTGATGGTGTTTTGATATATGTAAAAGTTTTTATTATATGATATAGGTTTTTTTATTTTGTGATATATGTAGTAAAAATTGGTTTTTTTTTTTTTTTTTTATAGTTTTGATTATTTTCGATTACATAGGTATTTTTGACTATATATATAGTGTTTTTGATATGTTTTTGCTCTCAAAAAAAAAAAAAAATTATCATATATATTTTATTGCAAAAATTGCTTCATTCATTTTTTTCCACCACACATTTTTTATTATTTTTTTTTCCATAATCATTAGTACAAAATCTTTTCATCGTATCCTCACCATTTTTTTCGATTTATCAAGTACCATTTACCTCCTCCTCAATACCTCCTACTCCCTCCCTCCATCTTCCTCTCCTCTTCCTCCTCCTCCTCCTCCTCCTCCTCTTGAACCTCCTATACTCTCTCTCAATCTCCTTCAACCCTCCTCTTCTTCCTCTTCTTCCTCTTCTTCTTCCTCCTCTTCCTCCTCCTCCTCCTCCTCCTCCTCCATTTAACTCTCCTCCTCCTCCTCCTCCTCCTTCACTGATTGACTTGTGAGGTACCCTTACTAACACCACATGACTATCCCCCCCCACACCCCAAACACACACACACACTACACACACACCCCACACACACACACCACACCACACCCCAACACATGATCACACACAACACACAAAAACACAAAAGGCTAGTAAGGTTATCTAACATCCCATAGGCAAACACACACACACACACACACACACACACACACACAACACCCACACCACACACACACACACACACCCACACCCCCACACACACCACAC
>JACEEZ010019287.1:0-5000 GCA_016584305.1 Chionoecetes opilio | reverse complement strand
CTATATGGCTAATAAACTACTTGAATTGAATTGAGTTGAATTGAATAAAGTGGTATAAGGTGGTATTGGCTAATCGTGGACGACCGGTTCCTTAAGTATTTTATAAGAATTTTTTTAGTGCCAAAGGATTCGAGTAAGACAGTATACTATTAACAATATATAATAATATATATATATATATATATATATATATATATATATATATATATATATATATATATATAATATATATATATATATATATATATATATATATATATATATATATATATATATATATGTACACTTGTGAAGTTTATACAATAATAATGTCACTGTTTTTTTTCGGTAACGGCCATTGAAACTAATGTCTAATAGACAGGCCCTGAACAACTATTTACGTGACAAGGTACTCTCACACCCTCAGGTGTGTAGAGTACACACAGACCCTCTTGAAGGTGTCTTGTATCGGAGTGCCAGGTATCGCGTCTCCCCTTGTTCTCCCCGCTCTCCGCTCAGTCGGCCGCATATAAGGAAGTTTGACCGGAACCTCACAGCTTCCGGCGTACATGTCTCCCAGGCCTGTAGAGCGCGATCACCATCACGTGTTGCTTCCCAAACACTAGGCTGACTATCCACGTCATCATCATATGGGATGACGTGGCTACTTAGTTCAGCACAATGTCATCCAAAGGTGGCATTGCCTCAGACCGACAGGCGCCGGTAGAGGACACACAGACACTCAGACATCCTGCTTTAATATAAATTATACACATACATATAATATTTAACCAGTACCCAAATATCGCTCGGTCACCTACTCCATTGCGTCCCTGCGATGGTATAACGACATGTATACCTAACTTTGTTACATCATTGTGTACTAAAGATTCTCAGTGTTGCCAACACTCCTTAAACATACCTATACAAGGTGAGGGCTTTCATGACAACATAGGAAAGAGGAATCTCACTAAATGTTTGGTATAACAAGCGTAATGATATAAGGATAATGCACTTTTCAGGTCATCAATAAACTGGTAGAGTACTTTACAACAGAATCTAAACATGAGTTATTAGAATAAAAATGAACTCAAAGTCTGTTAGTAATGTGTTAATATCCCTGCAAATATTAAGAAGTGCATAGCCAGAATTCTACCGCGTAGTCACTTAATAACATTTGAAGTGTGGAGTGAAGATAAAACACAGCAGGGCATTGAGGACGTGAGTAATCGCACTGGCAGTTTTATTTATTTAAATAATTTATTATTTATATTTTAAGACCTGCTTCTTTAAACTTGAGGAGTAGATACGGCTTGTAAGCTAATAAAATCTGACTCCGGGTCGGTACTATTAATTATCACAACATTAAGATATACATTGTCAAAGGAGATTACTGCCATTGGCACTCCTTTTGCAAATTTTTATTGCTTAGAATACTATTCTAGCTGAAGGCAGCTCTTATCACTTCTCAGAGAATAATTATAAACAAAAATTACTCACTGATATGCACTAAAATAATATAAATAAAATGCATATCTTAACATGATAATTTATATTACTGACCCGGAGTCTACATTTTTATTAGCTGAGAATCCGTACTCCGTAAGTTTAAAATAATAGGTCTCTAAGTAACGAAATAAAATAAATAAATAAAATTTATAAACTCTTAAAAGTAGCAAATGCCAATGTCAAGGGAGGTTACTGCCATTGGGCACTCCCAGCGCACATTTTGATTGATTCATAATACTATTTGAGCTGAAATCAGCTCCTATCACTTTTTATGTGGTATGCACATAATATACAAGCCACCCAGCCAGCCAGCCAGCCAGCCAGCCAGCCAGCCAGCCAACCAGCCAGTCAGCCAGCCAGCCAGCCAGCCAAGCAGCTAGTCAGCCAGCCAGCCAGCCAGACAGCCAGACAGCCAGTAAGCCAGCCAGGCAGCCAGCCAGCCAGACAGTCAGCCAGCCAGCCAGCCAGCCAGTCAGCCAACCAGTCAGCCAGCCAGCAGCAGCCAGCCCAGCCAGCCAGCCAGCTAGACAGACAGCCAGACAGCCAGACAGCCAGACAGCCAGACAGACAGACAGACAGACAGCCAGACAGCCAGCCAGCCAGTCAGCCAGACAGCCAGCCAGCCAGCCAGCCAGCCAGCCAGACATACAGGCAGACAGACAGCCAGACAGCCAACCAGCCAGCCAGCCTGCCAGACAGACAGCCAGACAACCAGCCAGCCAGCCAGCCAGCCAGCCAGCCAGCCAGCCAGCCAGCCAGCCAGCCAGCCAGACAGCCAGCCAGCCAGACAGACAGACAGACAGACAGACAGACAGACAGACAGACAGACAGACAGACAGACAGCCAGCCAGCCAGCCAACCAGCCAGCCAGACAGACAGACAGACAGACAGACAGCCAGACAGCCAGCCAACCAGCCAGACAGACATCAAGCCATCCACGCAGACAGTTAGACGGACAGACAGACAGACAGACAGACAGACAGACAGACAGACAGACAGACAGACAGACATGAAGCCAGCCAGCCATCCTTCTTAACCCTGGTGATTCAGATAAATATAGATGTAGATAAAGATGTAGTAAATGATGTTGATAAAAAGAGTTTGATATCAAAGAATTCAACGAAAGGGTTTTAAGGGAGTGGCTTAGAGTAGGGGAAATGTTGATAAGAGGAAAACTAATTTAATAGTGTTCGCAACATAAAGGGGAAACATGTACGTAGAGAAACTATGATGTTTATGGGAGAATCTTGAGAAAAATAGGATAAGGGTGGGAGAGAGAGAGAGAGAGAGAGAATGAGAGAGAGAGAGAGAGAGAGAGAGAGAGAGAGAGAGAGAGAGAAGAGAGAGAGAGAGAGAGAGAGAGTAGAGAGAGAGAGAGAGAGAGAGGACGAGAGGAGAGAGAGCGAGAGAGAGAGAGAGAGTAGAGAGAGAGAGAGATAGGAGAGAGAGAGAGAGAGAGAGAGAGAGAGAGAGAGAGAGAGAGAGGATAGAGAGAGAGAGACAAGAGAGAGAGACAGAGAGAGAGAGAGGAGAGAGAGAGAGAGAGAGAGAGAGAGAGAGAGAGAAGAGAGAGAGAGAGAGAGAGATGAGAGAGAGAGAGAGAGAGAGAAGAGAGAGGAGAGAGAGAGAGAAAAAAAACTTGTTAAGATACCTAGATAATACGAATTAAAGTGACACACACAACAAACACCACACACCACGATGGTCAAATGGATAGACAGTTGGCCTTGCCATTCTGTGGTGAGCCGGTTCGAATCATCACTGCTCCCGGGGATTTTTCACTGACAACTCGAGCGGTTACTGTCCCCCTTCAACAAAGGGATGGGTGTGTGTGTGGTGTGTGAGGTCCCAGCATTACCCAAAGATCAGTAATAATAAAGTCCAAGCTAGCACCGGAAGGGTGAAACTGGCGATCGTGAGTTCGACTTGCGTGGACAAGACTATGGGTGATTGACACACACGCACACACACACACACACACAGGCCGTAGCTCATGCCAGCCTATGTCATTCTGGATCGGTTAATTCGTCAGTCTGGCGAGGTTAAATAAACTCTTGCTTGTCTTCGGCAGAACAAAATTTAAAACGAAAAAAGACAGAAAGGAAGAAAGAAAAGGAACTGCGGCAACTGGACTCCTTCTGTGCGTGCGTGCTGTGCGTGCGTGCGTGCGTGCGTGCGTGCGTGCGTGGGTGGGTGGGTGGGTGGGTGGGTGGGTGGGTGGTGGGTGGGTGGGTGGGGGTGGGGTGTTGTGTGTGTGTGTGTGTGTGGTGTGGTGTGTGTGTGTGTGTGTGGTGTGTGTGTGTGTGGGTGTGTGTGTTGTGTGTGTGTGTGTGTGTGTGTGTGTGTGTGTGTGTGTGTGTGTGTGTGTGTGTGTGTGTGTGTGTGTGTGTGTGTGGTGTGTGTGTTGTGTGTGTGTGTGTGTGTGTGTTGTGTGTGTTGTGTGTGTGTGTGGTGTGTGTTGTGTGTGTGTGTGTGTGTGTGTGTGTGTGTGTGTGTGTGTGGTGTGTGTGTGTGTGTGTGTGTGTGTGTGTGTGTGTGTGTTGTGTGTTGTGGTGTGTTGTGTGTGGTGTGTGTGGTGTGTGTTGTGTGTGTGGGTTTGTGTGTGGTGGGTGTGGGGTGTGTGGTGGTGTGGTGTGGTGTGGTGGGGGTGTGGTGTGGTGTGTGTGGTGTGTGTGTGGTGGGGTGGTTTGTGGGGGTGGTTTGTGTGGGTGTGTGTTGTGTGTGACTCAACTTCTGATCACTTTTTTCCTCTGGTGTGTATTATAGGCCCCCAAATGTCTCCGCCGACAGAGGAACCTTTAAGTCAAGCAAATACCACTGGAAACAAACTCCTGGAGGAGGAGAAGGAGGAGGAGAGGAGGGGAAGAAGGAAAAAGGAGGGGAGAGGAGGAGGAGGGTCGGAGGAGGAGGGGAGGAAGGAGGAGGGATTACAAAGGAATACAAAGGAAGAAACAGACAGCAACAGTCCCTACTGCCAAACGAGCTGTCACATTGTGACTACTTCCCTACCACTATAGTTCTTCTACTTGTTAGGATGTAAAAGAATATTAATTGAAGGCTCTCACAACCCACTCTCGCCTCCGGCCGAGTGCCGGCATGAAAAAGTGAGGCAAAAACACCTGTGGGGGAGGAGGAGGAAGAGGAGGTGGAGGAAGAGGAGGGGGAGACGAGAGGAAAGTGTGAGGAAGAACTCGGAAAGAAGAGCCATGGATGACGTTTTTAAGAGGAGAAATAAAGAGACGCAAGAGGAAGATAAGTTGACTAACATGACACAAAACAAACCACACATACACAACCACCATTCCCACCCACACTACCATTATACGTACCAATTTATCACTATTCATTTTCCTAAAGAAAATTTAATAAAGGCGGACAGAGCCGTGTGTCGCGATTCCACACAAGTCACTGGGCAACAAGGCGGGTCGTAGCCTGCGAGTAGTTGCTAGCGTGACAACACCAATGTATAGGATATTACCCTTGTCAATTTCACTCCCTTCAACCTCCTTACT
>JACEEZ010019286.1:0-36298 GCA_016584305.1 Chionoecetes opilio | reverse complement strand
CTGTCCCCCTGGCATTATAGGGAAAAACGGTGGTGGACAGTTTTACCAAAACAAACCAAACCGGGGGGGGGGGGGGGATGATATAATTTGAAAACACAGCTGAGAGCGGGGAAGCCTTGTGATTGGCTGACATTTTTTTGAAAAATACTTTAATGTCTCCCCAGGAAAGTGTTCGTCTGCTTGGGGCGCACGAGAACTGGCTAGGGGGCCTCGCGGGGTATTTAAACCAAAGTGCACTTGGTATGAATAAATCATTTTACCCCCACTATGGGGGTGGCCCGGTACCATATGATTGGGCCAAACGTATGTGGTATCATTTAAAGGTCTTCCATGGTATTAAAAAAATTTTATATAGCACTCAAATGAGTACTTAAGGTACTAGGCTTTCAAGTTCAAAATGTGAATTTTAAAAATAAATATTTAGGGTGCATACCTTTAATTATGCACACGTTTTTACCACCCAAATTTTCTTTTGAAATGCATTTGTTTAAAATTTCCATTAGGAGTATCAAAGATATCTATTTATTAACTATTACCATCCAAACGAAAATATATGTCTACCCCATCCCCCCCCCAAAAAAAAATGAAAGAAGAAAATTTACTTATAAAAACATTTTTGTTTTTCCCATTTTCCCTCATGTACTGATTTGGTTAATTTATTTTGGTAAAAAATAAAAATAAAAATTTAATACTTTTTTCTTTTTGATAGTTAATTAGATAACATTCAGAAATACAAACACTATTGAAACAAAACGTTGGAAATGAGTCGGTAATTTTCATGTTTAAATAATTATTTGCCTACACATGCACACTTGTAAATCAAAGTATGATGTGAATGACGTGCATTTTTTTTGCCAATTTGGTTATCATTGATTATTAAAAAAATGATTTGTCTACTTATGGCTGACCTTTAACTTTTTTTTCCTTACAAACTTTTGCTCTATTTACCTCAACTCTTTATTATCGAGAATCAGCATTTTTTTTTTGCCAGGATAAACATTTTATAACAAGATGTGGCCATTACAAAGGGTTTATACATTTATATTTAATCATCTAAAATGAAACATTTTCCGATATCCTCTCGGGAAGAGGCGATCCCAGGATTCTCTTAACGCGCACATGCTGCCCATCGGTTTTTTCAACGTTTTTTGCGGGTTTTACTGCTTCTGCCTTTAAAAAAGGTATGGGGTCCTCATTGTACTTGAAATGTAAAACAAAACCAAACCAAAATATTGGGTCCAGAAAGTGGCCAGTTTTTCTTGGAGAATCTGTCTGTGAACCTCTTTGGCTGCATTCTTTCACGGGGTGTGATGCTGTCAGCCCGCTGGAGGGGGAAGGTGACTCCCTAAAACGTTAAATATACCCGAGGTTCAGAAATTTTTTTTTTTTTTTTTGTAAACTTGGAAAGGGATAGACTGTATCCCATAAACTGGTAGAAATTTAAAAAAAATTTCCATGTCGGATTTAGCCTCTAAAAACGCACGAACAAAAGTTAATGACTCCCGCTTTGTTTTTTTTGCATCAAAGAGGACACATTGAGCCACCCAACTACCTCCTGCGCAATGTTTTACACAAGCACATTCTGCGAGCAAATTACAAACTGCAATTGGGGGAAAAGGAGTCTGAAGGCAACCCAATTACCACCCCCCAAGAGGTCACGGAGGGAAAAGCTTAATAATTGGAATCGGAAGGCTCATGATCGACTGGATGGATTTAGCCCTGCTCCTAAAACTATAATGGAACTCCTTGCATGAAATTGTTCAAAAACGTGCAGGTTTCCCCAAAGTGCACTTGTGTTTTTAAATGGACTGAAGTGCTCAGAGTCTGAAAACTGTCCCCATCAAGAACCGCCAGATGACGAGGAAGGGGACCCCCCACAGTAATGAGGATACATTGAAATGAGGACTTTGACTGATACAGGGTCTTTTATTATCCGGATTAAAGACGGGTTTCATATTTTGCAAATACAAACTTTTTAAAAATTTCAATTATGTATGTGTGCACTTTCTGTTTTGACTTTTTTGGGGTGTGTTGGTACTATTATGTAATCTGTATTGGAGACTATGTATGCAATTACTCTTTACTTACGGGTACAACTGAACTGTTTATTATTGTTCATGAAAAATAGATTTTAAAATTTTTATGTCAAAACGTTGTCAGAAAAATTAATGTGAAAAAAAAAATTAAAATTTGGTTGGGTATCAGGAAATAAATGTCATTCCATAGGGTTTAAATTTTAACATGTTAAACTATTATGACAATGCTTTTACTTTTTCTAGTGGGAAAAACGGTTGTTCCTAGAAAATTGGGATTTATTACTGTAGGTATGTGACATTGACTTCATTTGGGAAAAAATTCTCAACTGCCTAAAAATTGAGTTTTTGCGATTCATTCATTAATTCTCTTAAGGTGTTCTCCCTCTGTAAATTAATTTTCAAAGGGTTTGACAGCCCATATCCACACATAACGTATTTTTATAACATTGTAAAATTATTTTAACCTGGTTATTTTTTGGGAAACAAATTTAAAACATGTAATAATGTATGTTTAAAATATTAAATTATTTTTTCTAAAATTGTATTTTGGGGACTCATCATAACTAGCCCTGTAAAAACCTTTAAAAGCTCTACCCCAAAACTGCTATCGGGGCAAAAATTATCCCTCTAATAATTCTTTCAAAAGAGTATTAAAATTGGCCACCTTGCTGGTCCCGTCCCCAAATTTTGGGCCTTGGCTGACGGCTATTTTCCAAATACAGGGTTCGAGGTGTGTGTCGCGAGACTCTAAAACTTGAACTTGAGTTGGGAGTCACCCACGGAAGCCCTTTGTCCCACAGTTTTGCTTCGAACTTAAATGTAACTGTTCTCCATTTTGAAAAACCTCCCAGCTTTCAAGGACCTGAATTGTTTTCCTTGTGCCAAGCCGGCTAAAAAAAATAATTTCAACAAAAAAACATGGGAAGCCCGTAAGTGTTCGATCTGTGCTACACAGTTCTGCACGGAAGGAGAGTGAGGCGTTTTTCTTTCCCACGCGAAAGATTGTACCGAACCTCAAGACCTGGATGAAACCCTGTTCGAATCAGGTTTAAAATTTTGTTTCCCACGGCCAATCTGAAAATAGGCTTCCAATGAAACCCTCTTTAATCTCCCGGTGTAAAGAAAATCTTCTGGGTGGCTCTTACAGAGAACATTCTCCTGATGGTAAAGGGAAAGCTTCCACCTTCTTACTAATAAATCGGTGAACGCCCGGTTGTGGTGGTAGGAAATCCGTTGCCTTCTTTAAATTGCTCCCAGGGGGACACCAACCCCCGGTTCAGATGAAAGGGGTCAAAAAAAGGGCCCATTCCGAATATGAGGACACCCAAGCTTCCCAGGGGGGCCAGGACCAAGGAACCGCTTCACATGACCCGCTGGAGTCGTTCCCAGGGAAAAAGGCCTTCACCAACCCCTTCTCGCTTGTGGGGAGGGAGGGTCAAACCCCACGATGGAGGGAAGACGAGGCAGCGAGCACCCGGTGCCACGACCAGAAACAAACACCCATGCCCGACGCGCAACAAGCAGCCCGGGGCCACCCAGAAAAAAGCAGCCCGGGGCCCCCGCGCAAAAAGCACCCGGGGCCACGACCAGCAAGGAGCAGTCAGTGCCATCACAAGCACCAGGGGCTGCTTGGAGCCACATCAAAGGGGCCTCAAAAACGGGTCCGGCGGGGGCATGGGGGTCAGCCTCCTCCAAACAAGAGAAAAAGGCTGCGTCCTAACACCAGGCCCAGGGTTTGTCCCCGTACCTTTAACTAGGCCTCAAGCAACATCAAATGAAACAGTCTTAACGAAGAGAAAGCAGCTGCAAGAACGGTTTTAAAAAAAATTTTACGCAACTGTCAGAAAGAGAAAAAAAAGTATATAGAGAAAAACAAAAAAAGAAACAAAGTATTCGAGACAAAAAAGTTAGGCTGTTATGTCGGTTTGGGGTACTCAAAAAGTTAAAAAATTGGGCGGAGCTTAAAAGAGTATAAAGTCGGTTAGCAGCATGCGGGACGAGTGTTCCCGGTGTTCTTGACGAAGTATTGGAAATAATGGTGCAACAAGGCCCAGGGGAAAGGGGAATAATACAACTAAACAGTATTACGCAAGTCTAAGACAAGAAGAAAACAGAAAGGCTCAGAGGAGAAAAAGCTTGGACAGAAGGATCTGTGAGGCTACTGCATTACAATAAAGGGGACGAGACGTAACAAAAAGTAAAGGATTCAAGCTGGAAAAGCGTAAATTTAAAAGGAAAGAGGGAAATCTGGTTCACAAATAGGGTGGGGAAAAGAATGAAGGGGCCATAGCGAACGTTAGTGCTGAGTCATTAGGAATTTAAAGGGGGCTGGATAGGTTCATGGATGGGGTGAAAGGTGGATTAGGGAGTTAGGTGCAGGGAAATCCACGTTAGGCCTCGCGGGGTTCTTGTGCTTCCTTTTTTTCTTAGTTTTTTTGTTCTAACCTCTTTTTTGGGCAATTTTTAAAACACTGGTAATTTTACTATTTATGCGAGTTTAAAGCAGGTATTTGTCTTGTCCAAAGGGTACTGTATACTGGACTTGCTACCATTTTTGGGGTATTTCCTGAGGCCTTTTGCGATTCCCCCCATTTTTTTTGAAAATCACCCCTATTTCCCTTCCTGGTTTTTTTTAAAAGTAAAAAATGATATACCATTATCTTCGTAAATGTTTGTTCTATAATATTATCAAATAAAAAAATAAAAAACACTAAAGAAATGCCCTTATGAACTCTGAAGTTTTGCGATTCACTTAATTCTTCGCCATTTAATATTTTTCGAGAAAACTTTTTCATGAAAAATATCAATAGAAACGGAATTGTATTAGCTTTCCATTGATATATTTATTTTCGAAAATGAATTAGAACCATACATAAATTACCGTTACTAAAAATCCTCATCATTGGGAAAAAACCCGATTGATTGTTTTTTATTTAGTTAACGCTAAGTTTGCATGGTTCTAATTTATTTACAGAAAACTAAATAAAATCAATGGAAACTAATACAATTTCCCCTCTATTGATAAAAATTAAAATCTTGCATATATATATATTATATATATTATAATATATATTATATCTGTAATAAATAAAACGTAAGTTATGTGTGTGTGTCTCGTGATAGGTGCCGCCCCCGTGCCCCAATCCCATCATATGGGGCATTTTTGGGAAACCCGGTCGAGAGGGAACATTTTTTAAACCCCTTATGGGGGTCCAAACAGTTTTTTTTTTTTTTTCTTTTTTTTTTTTTAATAGCCCATTAGCGAGAAATTTGTGAAAAAAATGTGGGTTTCGAGAAATGAGGGAAAATTGATGTAGGGTGAGGGGAATGGGCGATGAATGGGGGGGGTGTGGGTGAGTAAAGGGGTGTGCTGTGGGGATGGGTGAGTGAAAGGGTTTGGGGGGTGATGGGTAAAGGGGGTGAATGGGTGGGGGGGGTGGGTAAGGTTACATACATACTTTTTACTCCTGATTTTCAGGAAATTAGAAGGGGGTATCTGGGGAGTTCGGCCCACCAACACAGGTGGGGGGCCGAAGTCCCACCAAAACCCTCCGCAGGAGCTAGCCAAAAAATCCGCCCGGAGGGCGACTTTTCGGGTAGTATAGTAATAGTATATATATATAATTTAAAATATATATACATATTATATATATATATTATATCTTAATAAATAAATAAATTATATTATATTTATATAATTTTTTATTTTAATTATACTATATATATATTTTAAAATAATATAATTTTAAATTATAGATAGTATTATATATATTATAAATATTACTTAATATAATTTTTATATATATCATAATATAATCATAATAAAATTAGATAATAAAATATATTAAATATAAATATATATACTTATAATATAATATATATAATATATCTATATATATATATATTAATACTAATATATATATATATATATATAATATATAGTATATAAATTTTTAAAAATAATATAATAATACTATATATAAAAATTTTTAAATCAAATAGATTTTCCCATAAGAATATATAAACTTATAATAATAGAACTATATATATCATAGTCAATATCTAATAGTAAATATTATATATATAGTTAGCATAAATAATTATAGATATCTATATAATTTTATAATATATATATATATATTATAATAGTATAAAATACATATAATATAATATAATATATAATATATTATATTAAAATAACTATGTAATATATAATTATAATATTTATATATCTATGATAATAAGGTATAGGTATATATATATATTTATGTAATATGTTATAAATATAATATTTTATGTATTTAATATAAAATTATAGATATAAAATTTAATATGTATATTAATATATATTTTGTAATTATATTATATATATAATTTATATTATGTATATGTTATGTATATTTATATTATAATGAAAGTTTTATATTATATAAGTATATATACTTTAATATATATATATATATACTATATACTATACTAGCCAAAAAGTCGCCCTCCGGGCGGACTTTTTGGCTAGCTCCTGCGGAGGGCTATTGGTGGGACTTCGGCCCACCACCTGGGGTCTGGGGGCCGAACTCCCCAGTTTAGCCCCTTCTAACTTTCCTGAAATCATGGATTAAAATGTATGTATGTAACGCCTTACCCATCACCCCCCCCCATTCACTCACCCATTACCCACACCCCCCACCCATTCACTCACCCACTACCCATCAGCACACACCCATTCACTCACCCATCACCCCACCCTTTCCCACTCGCCCATTACCCTCACCCTACATCAAGGTTTCCTCATTCTCGCAACCCACAATTTTTTTTTCACTAATTCTCGCTAATGGGCTATTAAAAAAAGAAAAAAAAAAAATGATGCGATCATCCATAAGTGGGGCTTAAGAAATCGGTCATCGCGACCTGGTTCCAAACTGTGCATATGATGGGATTGGGGCATGGGGGCGGCACATCACAGACACACACACACACACACACACACACTTTTCGCTTATATTATTACAGAATAATATATATATATATAGCAAAATGATAATATCATGATGGTTAGGCCACTGACGATATGCATTTTTGGGCATCAAAGTTTCAATAGTCAAAACGCTAAAAAGCTATCATGCCCGTCGCATGCCTAGTTAACAGAACCTTCATCATTACAGGTAGGCCCAACTTTTCTGAAGGCAATCACTTTCTTGTGCCAAAGCCAACATATGCTTTCAAAACATTGCGTTTTATCTTGGCCCCCCCCCCCCCCCAATGTTTTTCTCCCTAAAATGTTGATAAAATCTAACAACATATGATATAAGGACAAGAAGAGACTACCTTAGTTGTGGTGCTGTAGGACTTGTACTCGTGCCCGCCCAACTCGCCATGACCATGGAGGCCAGTTTGCGATTCCTGCCATTTGCGAACATTCAGCCCATTCCTTACCGTGGTTATCAGGTATAAAAGATATATGTTATCCTCGTAAACAAATCAAAAAACCGTAAATACACTAAAAGAAATGCCATTATGAGAGAGTGAAGAAATATGCATGAACTTAATATTCACTTAAACTCTCACCATTTAATATTTTGCAAGAAAAATTTAGATGAAACAATCAATAGAACGCGGATTGACATTAAGCTTCATTGATATATTTCGTTTTCCATGATCAATGATTACCACCATGCATAAATAGCGTTAACTAAAAAAATAACCATCCAACGAGTCGGCAAGTAAAAAAGTATTCCATGAATACAGTAGGACTATGGCTATCAGTATAAAAAGATACACTGTTATTTCGTAAATTATTGTTCTATAATATTATCAAATAAAAATTAAAAATACACTAAGAGATTCATTATGAGACTGAAGACAATATGATGAACATATTCACTTAAACGCATCGCATTAATATTTGCGTGAAACTAAATACACTAAAGAGATTCCATTAGAGGACTGAAGGAAATAGGCATGAACCTTATATTCACTTAAACGCATGCCATTTTTTTTTTTTGTAAAATTATTTTTTTTTTTTTTTTTTTAGGGGGGAGTGAAGACTGTACATGCAACAGGTCCATAGAAGCGGAATTGTTATAGCTTACATGATATATTGGTTTCTGATAATAAAACATTATCATCGGGTAATTTTCCCCCCCCCCCCCCCCCCCCCCCCCCCCCCCCCCCCCTCCCCCCCCCCCCCTCCCCCTCCCCCCCCCCTCCCCCCCCCCCCCCCCCCCCCCCCCCCCCCCCCCCCCCCCCCCTCCCACCCCTCCCCCCCCCCCCCCTCCCCCCCCCCCCCCCCCCATCATGAGGTAATTTATTTCGTAACGGTAATCTATGTTGGTTCTAATTCCTTACTCAGAAAAGGAAATATACAATTGGAAAGCTAATACAATTCGCTTCTATGATATGTTTCAGTAAAAGTTTTCTCGCCAAATAAATGGCGAAGAGTTAAGTGAATGCCATTAACTTCAGAGCTTGCATAATGGCATTTCCTTTACGTGTATTTTACCAGTTTTTATTTGATAATATTAGACAAACAAACTTTACTCGAAGATAAGGCTACTATCATTTATACTATTAAAAACCCACAGGAAGGGATAAGTGGGGGATTTTCGAAAAATGGCATGAATCGCAAAAATGGCCCCCCAATGGAAATAGCCCCAAAAATGGAGTAGCAAGGTTATCCAGATACAGTAAGTAAGTCTTTGGACAAGAACAATACCTGAATTAAACTCTGCATCAGTTGTAAAAATTACCAATGTCTTAAAAATTGGACCAAAAAAGTATGTGTTAGAACATAAGAACATAAGAAAATAAGGAAACTACAAGAAGCGCGAGGCCTACACGTGGTAGTTCCTGTCACATTAACATACCCTACATCCACTGTCATCCCCATCCATTGAAACCTATCCAGCCCCTCTTAAAAGCTCCTAATGACTCAGCACTAACTTTCGTTACTGAGACCAAATTTCCTTCATTCACCACCTATTTGTGAACCAGTTTTTACTATTACCTTTCTAAATCTACCTTTTCCAGCTTGACATCCGTACTTTTGTTTAAGTCATTTCTCCCATTATAATATCTTGTGTTTTACAATCTAAGTTTAGTTGTAATTCAGATCCTTCAGTCCAAGCTTCATCTCTCTCTTGATCGCCCTTTCTGCTTCTATCTTGTCTTAAGACTTGAGTAATACTCGTCTTAGTTGTACTATTCTCCTCTCAACCGGGGCCTTGTGCACCATTTATTTCCAAATACTTCGTCAAGAATCACCGGCAGAAACACTCGCTGCCTGCAGCTGCTAACCGAATTATCTTCTTTTAAGCTCCGACAATGTTGTACTACTATTTTGAGTGCACTGACTAACCGAATACACGCTAACATTTGTCCGATATACTCTTGTTCTTTCTTGTTTCTCTCTTATATAATCTTCTTTCATACTCGTTCTGGACTGGTGCGTCCAAATTTTTTTTTAACCGTTCTGCTAGCTGCTTTCTCTTCGTTATCAGGGACGCTTCAGTTGAGTATGATTGATGTTGCCTAGTTCAAGTACGTGCAAATTCCTGGTCCTGGTGTTAGGACGGCAGCCTTTTTCTCCTTGTTTGGAGGATGACCACCATGCCCGGACCCATGCTGTTGATGGCCTTGATGTGGCTCAATGCAGCCACCTGGCTTGCTTGCCTCGATGGCACTGGGCTGACTCCTTGATGGTCGTGGCACGGGCTGCTTCCTTTGTGGCGTGGCACGGGCGCCTTGTTTCTGGTCGTGGCACCGGGGCTGCTTGTTGCGCGTCGTGGCACTGGGCTGCTTGTTTCCTGGTAGTGGCACCGGGCTGCTCGGCTCGTCGTTCCCCATCGTGCTGGTTGACCCCCCCTCCACCAAATAGCGAGAAGGATTGGTCAATGCCTTTGTCCTAGGAACGACTCTAGCAGCGTCATGATGAAGCGGTTCTTGGTCCATGGCCCTCCCCTGTGAAGACTTGGGTGTCTCATACTCAGGAATAGGCCCTTTATTTACGCCATTTCATTGAACCTGGTTGGGCACCCATGGAGCCACATTCGAGAAGGCAAAAGGATTTCCTTCCACACAACCATGACGCTACGACTTATTAGTATGTTTTAGAAGGGTGGAGGTCCTTGGTTACCATCCTGATGGAAACTGTTCTCTTGTAGAGGACGTGCAGAAGATTTTCTTTACACCTGACGACTAAATGACTGGTTCATTGGGAGAGCTGGTTTCAGATTGTCCGTCGGAACAAATCTTCTGAACCTGATTCGAACATGGGATTCATCAGATCCATGAGGTTCGCGTACAATCCTTTCGCGTGGAATAGAAACATCCTCACTCTCAATCTTCGTGCAGAAGAAATGTGTAGCACAGTCGCACACTACGGCGCATTCCATGATATTTTGTGTGAAATGATGTTTAGCCGGCGTGGGCCACAAGGAAAAACAATTTAGTTCTTGAAAGCTGGAGGTTTCTCTAAAAGGGGAAACAGTTACATCAAGTTCGGAGCATGGAACTGTGGGACAAAAGGGCTTCCGATGGTCTGATCCCAACTCAAGTTCAAGTTTTAGATCGTACCGCGACACACACTAGAAACCATGTATGGACATAATGTCATTCATACCAAGTGCAATTGGTATGAAATACTCGCGAGTATGAACACGAGTTGCCACTATGACACAAGCCAGGTCTCGTGCCGTCACGCAAGCAGCACGAAACTCTTCCAGGATCAGCGAGTGTAGCCATGCCCTCGCCTCCCGTCTTTTTGCCCGCAGCTGGCGCCGCCGCGCTGCAGACACTAGGCTGCACCGATCAACGCACTCCACCTCTGCGACATCAAAGCATCTCTCTGACGGGCTCAAGTAGCCCGTGGTCCTCCCCTGCTGAAGGCCGATAGACACAACAAGTGGTTTGAATGGCGTGTATGAATGGTCCGCGGCTACACCCTGAATGAGCTGAAAGACATGAATGCTGAATTGCCTATGGTATGAATTGACCTGGTATGAGTTGCCATGGTATGAATTGACATGTTATGAGTGCCATGGTATGCAGTGACATGGTATGAGTTCCATGGTATGAGTTGCCATGGTTGAGGTGCCATGTATGAGTGCCTGTATGAGTTACCGGGTATGAGTTGAATGGGCATGAATTGGACATGCTTGAATGTCTGGATGAATTGACCGGGGTATGAATTGTCCTGGTATGAAATTGTCCGGGGTATGAATTGACCGGGTATGAATGTCAGGGGTTATTTATGTCCTGGGGTTGGATGGGGGGGTATTATTGTCCGGGTATGAATTGAGGGTATGAATTGTCAGGGTATTATTGCCGGGGTATTATTGTCCGGGGATGAATTGACATGGGAATTGTCCGGTATGAATTTAGCATGGTATGAATTGTCGGGTTATGAATTAGCATGTATGAATTGCTGATAGCTCAAAATTCTACGCGGAGAGTTGTCCTGGGGGGGGCAAAACGTTCCAACACAGCGCTCAACACTAACAACAAGCAACCTGCGAAGAGAGACTCAGACTAGAAGGACCTTGGACAAAAAATCAAACATTCCACCGAGATACAACCGAATGAAGGGCCGATTACTTGAGCTTCGAATATCGCTATAGAAGAAAAAAATGTTTCAAACGAAAAGGGACGGCATGAATACAGCAGCAAACCAAAACACAACAACAGAACCCAAGCAGAACAAATACTGCTCATCTAGTGATATAAACATAAAACATGAAAGCCTGATCAAATTAAACAAACTGTATAATTAGAACCTGCGGAGGCAAATATTGATTTTCATTGAAAAGCTGGGTTACTGAAATGCTGTCCTGGATCCCAACGAAAGTGCTATCTATACGGCGACTGTTTGATGCGATGGAAGCAGAGCTCCGAATTGTCTTAGACAACTCAGTGCCTTAATATGAGCTCCCCAACAAAAACCGAAAATAAAATATACGGATGTAAACTAGTAATAGCCTACAATCCGACACCTACAAGGGAAAAAATTTTAAAAGAGTAAATGAACATTTACAAAAGTGGGGCGATGATAACGGATAAATGAAAATAAATCCTGATCTTTCTAAAACTGGGGCAGGAGAGATCGACGAGGTTTGCAAGAGCAGCGTATGGCGAACACCAAAAGGACTATGTGATTGTTTTATTTCATACATACAATATTATAGATTTTCCTTCAATCTCCCGACAATAAATATTGAGAGTTTTCCTTTAGACATAAAATAATACAAATTTATTAAAATGTATCATAACAAAAAGATAGACAACCTTGGCAAAGCTTGTCATGAATGCCCACGCCCCCTGCATTTCCCTCATTTTTCTTCGCTGGAGCTGCTTGGTTGTACTAGGCAATCTAAATATCATGAACTACCACTGAGGCGGAGGGTCAGCACGACGTGAGTCCCCGCTGCAGGCTTCTCAAAAACCATACCAAGCAACTCCGACAGGAAACAACAACCTGCTCCATCGTGTCACGGTTGATGTTTTCGGTCGAGAGTGCTTGTTTGGGAAGAGAGCTCTGCACGGGACTTCGCTGCGCAGTGGTGTAGTAAGGTGCGAGGCGACCGCCACGTTGTATGCCCAAGATGATAATTGATTATTAATGTGATTGCTGGGATGCCTCCGGTGAAGATGGTTTGGTGACAGTGATGCACTCAAAGGCACCCATGCCTTCTCAATAATAGAATTGCCATTTCGGCAATTTCTGCCCCAATAACCTAAAAAGAAACTAGACTCTGTTAAGGTTATTGAAGGGAAGGCAGACATTGCCAGAGGAGGCATCTTGTACACCTAACAGCTTGCCTGCCATTCCACCGCAGTTGCCAAGCTTGCCTCCACTTCATCTGCATCTGATGCAGTATTGACCCCTTGGGAGATATCACCCAGTATCTCCGCGGTCTTCCCTAGCCCTCTGAGAGCATTTGGGGTTAGGCGTGGCCGTGAAGTGGGTGTTTTGGGTAGGAGCGGAACCAGACGTGAAAAATATTAAGTTGGAAGGTTGAGGGTCATGCACGTGAGACAGAAAAGAAGGAGAGTTGGGTGGTTATAGAGGACGACGGTAGAGAAAGGAGAAGGAACATGAGGGAGTCTTGAGGAGGATAGAGATGAGGAAGGAGAAGGGACAGAGGGGTCTTGAGGAGGATAGGATGAGGAAGAAGAAGGGACAGAGGGGTCTGAGGAGGATAGGATGAGGAGGAGAAGGGACAGAGGGGTCTTGAGGAAAAGGGACAGAGGGGTCTTGAGGAGAAGGGACAGAGGGGTCTGAGGTAGGATAGATGAGGAAGGAGAAGGGGACAGAAGGGTCTGAGGAAGAAGAAGGACAGAGGGTCTTGAGGAGGATAGGCATGAGGAAGGCGAAGGGACATGATGGGGTCTTGAGGAGGATAGGATGAGGAAGGCGAAGGGACAGAGGGGTCTGAGAGAGAGGAGGCTGACCAGGGACCTGTCTTCAATATCTGCAAGGCACAGTGATCAATATCAGTGCAGGAACTGAAGACAGTGACACTGCCTTCTGTGCACCCCAATTTTTTCCTTCAAACCCCCCAACTTGCATAAATACTGAATAATATTGAATCATCACCGAAAAGCAGTTTAATAAGCTTGCAAAATTAATCAATCCATTTCTGATAACACACTTATTGCAACAACTCCTGCATGATACTTAAAAGGAAACCACACATGATTTCATTTACTGAACTTATTATAGCAGCTCTGACATAATAATTGATAACTATAAAGCAATCTATAATTATATAAGCGAAAGTGGGTGTGTGTGTGTCGTCTGTCTGTCCGCTCCGCGATAGGTGCCGCCCCCCGTGCTGAATCCATCATATGTCACAGTTTTGGACACCAGCTCGACCAGGGGAAGGTTTAAGCCTCAATTATGAGATGATACGATCACTGTAATTTTCTTTTTTTTTGCCAGCATATTTAGCGAGAGGTCGTGAAAAAAATCCGATGGTGCGAGATTGAGGAAACCCTTGATGTAGGGTGATGGGTAAGGGTGTGTGGGGGTGATGAGTGAGTGAATGGGGGGGCTTTTTTGTGTTTTTGGGGGGGGGTGGGGGTGTGTTGGGTGGGTGGGCCGTGGGGGGGAGGGGGGGGGTTTGGTGGTGGGGGGTGAGGGTGGGGAAAGATGGGGGGTGCGTGAAATGGGTGTGGTGGGTGGAGGGTAATGAGTGAGTGAGAGTGGGTGGGGGGTGATGTGTAATGGGTGAGTGAAATGGGTGGGGGATAATCACATTCTACATCCAGATTTCAGGAAAGTTAGAAAGAGGCTATCTGGAGAGTCTGTGTTTGGTGAGCACGAAGGCCCACCAATGGCAATGGGTTAGTGAAATGGGTGGTGGGTGATGGGTAATGGGTGAGTGAATGGGTTGGGGGTGATGTGATGGGTTTGGCGTAAATAATACATTTCTACATCATGATTTCAGGAAAGCTGAAGGGGCTCATCTGGAGATGACTGTGTTTGGTGGGCTTGAGCCACAATAGCCCTCCGAGGAGCTAGCCAAACCCCAAGGCCGCCCGGCAGGGCGGCTTTGCAGGCTCGTATAGTATAAATCTCACCTATGAAGACAGGAATGGGGGGCATCCTGTATCCGAGGATACCATCAGCACAATTTCCCTGGAAGTAGGCATGCCGCTAGGTCCGCTTAGAAAAGGAGCAGCCAGCAAGCCAGAGCTGGACATTTTCATATTTGCGGAAAGAAGGACACAACATGTAAAATGATGAGCTATAGACAATAAGAAGATCCTATTGAGCTCATTAAGTATGTTAAAGAGTATTGACTTAAAACTTAACACTATTGACTTAACACGAGCTATGCCGTCACTTAAGTATGATGGCATCCATGATATGGTGCATTGAACAGTGAAGTAAATATAAATATTTATCTTGTTGCTTATCTGATTTAGCATAAGTCATCTTTATAAAAAAAATGCCTTGTACGGATGATATCCTCTGTCGGCATAACAAAGCAGTAGCAGAATCATCTTATTATTTGAACATTTAATACAATTGATCAAATATATTCATTATAGTAGATGCACACCATACATCGAAAAAATTACCATAACTTACTTCTTCGAATGGCAAGTATATATTCCTCTCTCATCCCTAAAAGCGATGGCAGAGTTAGGACAGCAAACTGCAAGCACATTCTGGAAAATTAATAATCATAGTAAAAAAAATTTAAAGGTACACATGGTAAAAAGTTAAACCCCCAAAAAACCATCAGGTCATGGGTCATGGTCAGATAAACAAATCTTTGAATCTAATTACTGATTAATTAGCATGAATCAATATACTCTCATTTAGTACAGGAAAGTAGAACAAAACTAACAAAGGAGGTGATAAAATACGTATAAAATCTGCCTGAATCTAGCCAGATGGTTGACATATCTGGGGAAATGTTAACCAAGTATAGATAACATTTTTTAGGGACAAAATTGCTATATGCATAGTTGTATGGACAGATCTGGAAATATCATAAACGTTATCGCATTTAACTTTACACAAAAACCATATATGAAAATAATTTACCAATCTTTATCTTCATTAGACTACTGTCCAAGTCATCTTGGTAATTGAGAAGAACTTTGTAACTTGCAGAGGGACTGGTATACTCATCAACTCTACTAGTGATGAATGGAGTTTGAGATAGGAGCTCTGAGGAGGCTTGAAAATTTTCCATGTCGTTCGGATCCCCTGCAAGCACTGAACTATTGTAGCGTACAGAATATGAAATAAAACTTCTTTTTAAAGCACCTTTTTTCCATGGATATAATAAAAATTCTGCTCTGGTCAATCGATCTTAGAAAATAAACAAAAGAGGTTAAAATTTATAAACTATTAATAACATCACAGCAAAGAATAAAATAGCTCATAAATATATCACAACTTCACATTCAAACAACCCAACCGAAATAAGAGAAAACGACAATGAAAACTTAAAAAGTTTCTTGCCTCGGGCTGGAAATATCTGAGAGAATGTTCAGGGCACGACATAAGGTTCAGAGGTCAGGGGATCCTCTTCTCACTCTGCGGTTAGGTACATTATGTGAATGAGTGTAGTCACCTCCTCATCCCCAGGATATAAATCAACATGAAAAAAAATTGGAATTGTTCAAAGGACCTTAAAAAGCCCTCTATCCCTCATCATCATCATAAATTACGTAAGCAAACCGAGTCATAATATGAAAAATTCACCAAAACTTAAAGATAAAATATAATTGACACTTGAGCTTAGCTGTTCTTGCATGGTTGCCTTCTTCTCTTCTGTTTCTGCCACCCTTCGCCTCCTGATCCTGGACAACAAATTTTTGCTGACATCATTTTCACAGTGTAGTCGCATTCTTAGTGGCACTCGAATATTTTCATTCTGTGCCAGGGACATCCTCAACATTTCTGTGAATGACACATACCCGATGTAAAAAGATATAACTATGCCTGTAGGCTAGCATTGTACTATGAAATGATGCATCTTAAAAGGAAAAACATCCAAACTGAATCCATTATTATACCTTTGTAGATTACTTCAATGCCTACTATATTCATGAAGATTAATTCAAAACCAAGAATGTCCAAAGAATATTGTATTAAAGTGAAATCTTTTAAGAAAGTCATTTATAATTTGTATCATAAGTTTGGACTATTCTATGTTGTATGTTTCTTTTTACGAGTTGTATTTCATCCACTATGTTTAGAAAATCCAATAGATAAAAAAAATAAAATAAATAAAAGCAAAATTTAAACTTATGTAAATAATAAATATATTGAGTCAACAGGTGAAGTGTTAGATGGGGTGAAGTATGATGATGATGAACGGGCTAATGTAGTCAGTAGGAATGTGAAATAATAAAGATACAGACTAGGTTTACCTAGAAAAACGCACAAGCTTAGTAACAGTGGAGAATTTGTGAGAAAAAAAATATGTTAGGTACTGTAAAGTGGAGAAACCTTCTTATAAAGGATACATAGGGCCCTTAGGGAGTAAGAAGAATGATTGTTACCTTTCTGCGAGCAAACAGCCCATACAATGACACAACCACAAACAAGGACAATTTGTCATAAGGCACATAATTAAATCATTTACTTTAAACCTTAAATTAAGACAGTGGACGAACATGGACGTACATTACATAGCCAAAACATAGTAAAAAAACATTGCATTCTCACTGGGTCTTAAGTGTGGATATCCACTAAATCAGGGCATTTTAGTAGGTGCTGTATTTGTGGTTGAAGGTGTCCTGGCGGAGGACAAGGGGAAATGCTGTAGTCTCAACTATACAAACTTGCACAATATTCCACTGCACAATATCCTCAGGCTGTTTAGCAATATATAATAGTATATATATATATATATTATATATAGTATTATAGAGATATAAGTATATAAATATATAAATATATCATATATCATATATTATATATATATTAGATATATTATATATCATAGATAATAATATAATATAAATATATATATGGGGCTAAACAGCCTGGGATATTGGCAGTGGAAATTATTGCAATTTTGTATATTCTAAACACAGCAGTTCCCCTGTCTCCGTCCAGGGACACCCTTCAAACCCACTATATCATAAACCTACTAAATGCCTGTTTAGAATGAATATAACACAATTAGAGGACAAGTGAGAATGCAAGTTTTTTACTAATGTTTGGCTATTGTAATGTACGTCATGTTGCGTCAGCTTTCTTAATTTAGTGTTTAAAAGTAAATATTTAATATGTGGGCCTTATGAACAAATTGTTCCTTGTTTGTGTTGTGTCATGTATGGGCTGTTGCTCGCCAGAAAGGTAACAATCATCTTTTACGCCCTAAGAAGCCCTATGTATCCTTATAGATTGGTTCTCAACTTTACAGTACTAAACATATTTTTTCTCACAAATCTCCACGTTACCAAGCTGTGCAGTGTTTCTAGTAAACCTTCGTCTGTATCTTTATTATCACATTCTTGATACTGAATACATCTAAGCACGTTCATCATCATCAAAACTTCCACCATTAACACTTCAACCTCTGGTTGACTCCAAAATTTATTAGTTACATGTTTATATTGGCTTATTATTTTTATGTATTTTATCTATTTGCTTCTAAACATAGTGGAGAAAATACATCGTAAAAAAACATTATCAAACAATAGAATATTCAAAACTATTGATTACAAATGATAAAAGGACTTTCTAAAAGTTCAGATTAAACATAATCTTTGGGACCATTCATTGGTTTAATATAATCTTCCTGATAAGTAAGGCATGAAGTGAATCTACCAAGGATAATAATTATTCAGTTGGATGTTTTTCTTAAGATGCAGCATTTAGGTACAATTGCTAGACTACAGGGCTAGTTATATATGTTACAATAGCGGTTATGTGTCATTTTCAACAGAAATGTTGGAGGATGTCCCTAGCAAAACAGAATGAAATAAATTCGAGTGCCACTAAAATCGGACTACACTGTGAAAAAGATGCAGCAAAAATTTAGGTGTCCAGGATTCAGGAGGCCCGGAAGAGGGTGGGCAGAACACAGAGAAGATGAAGAAAGGGCAACCATGCAAGACACAGGCAGCAGAAGCTCAAGGTTGTCAATTAATGATTTTTATCTTTAAGTTGTAATTGTCTAAGTTATGGACATGTGTGCTTAAGTTAATTTATGATGATGATGTGGATGAGAGGGCTTTTAAGGTTCCGTGAAAATCAATTTTTCCATGTTGATTAGATCCTGGGGATGATGAGGTGAATACACAGTCACATATAATGTACTAAACGCCGAGTTGAGAAGAGGGTGATCCTGACCTCTGAACTCTTATGTCGTGTGCCTGACATTCTGCTCAGATTTCCAGCCGGAGGCAAAAAGAACATTCTTTAAGTTTTCATTGTGTTATTCTCTTATTTTCGGTCGGTTTGTTTTGAATGTGAAAGGCTTGTGATATATTATGAGCTATGTATATCTATTGCTGGTGATGTTATTATAGTTAATAAATAACTTCTTTTTATTTTCTAAGTCGATGTGCCAGAGCAGAAATTATTTATATACATGGAAAAAAAGGCTTTAACAAGAAGTTTTAATTTCCTATGTTGTACGCTCACAATAGTTCATGCTTGCAGGGAGGCCCCAGAATCGAACGCGACATGGAATTTTCAAGCCTCTTCAAAGAGATCATCTCATAACTCCATCATCACTAGTAGAGTTGATGAAGGATACCAAGTCCGCTGCAAAGGTTCACAAAGGTCTTTCAACGTACCAAGATGACTTGGACAGTCGTCTTAATGAAGCTAAAAGACATTGGTTAAAATATGTTACATAGATGTATTTGTTAAAGATTTAAATGCGATAACTTTATTGCTATCCCAGGACTGTCCCAACAACTTGCATCTAGCCAAATTATGTCTAAAAAATGTGTTATCACTATACGTGGTTATATCCCCAGATATGCCAAACCCAATCATGGCGTAGTCCATTGCAGAGTTTGATTACTTTATTTAGCACTTCCTGTGTAGAGTTTATGTTCTACTTTCTGTACATATGAGATTATGATTCATGCCCTAAATTAAGTCCGAATTAGATTCAAAAGATTGTTAGGTCATGACCATGACCCATGACCTGATTTTTTTGTTTACCTTACCATGTGTACCATTTAAAAATTTTTAATACATATATTATCTAATTTTCCCAGAATGTGGCCTTGCAGTTTGCCTGTCCAACTCTGCCATCGCTTTCTTAGGGATGAGGAGGAATAGATAACTGCTCATCAGAAGAGGTAGTTTACTGTATTTTTAGATGTATGGCTTGTTGCATATACTAGAATGAATATATTTGATCAATTGTATTAAAAGTTCAAAATAAGATATTCTGCACGCGTTTATGGTATGCCGACAGAGTATATCATAACGGCAAGGCATTTTTTTTTTAAAAGATGACTTATGCTAAATCAGAAAAGCAACAAAGATAAATATTTAATTTAACTTCACTGTTCATGCAACCATTATCAGGCTGCCATTCATACTAAGTGACTCAATAGCTGTGTTAAGTCAATAAGTGTTAAGTTTAAAGTCAATAACTCTTAACATAACTTAAATGAGCCTCAATAGATCTTTCTTATGTACATAGCTCAGTCATTTTAAATAGCTGGTCCTTCTTCCAAAAAATATGAAATGTTCCAGCCTCTTGGCGCGGCTGCTCCTTTCTAAGGACTAGCCATGCCCTCACATCCAGGGAAATTGTTGATGATGTATCTGGGATGACAGGATGACCCCATTCCTGTCTGCAAGGTGAGATTTTTATTACTGTATACTAGCTCGCAAACCGCCCTACGGGCGCCTTTTTGTGGCTAGCTCCTGAGGATGGGCTATTGGTGGGCCAAAGGCCCACCATAAACACACTCTCCAGATAGCCCCTTCAGCTTCTGAAATCAGGATGTAGAAAGTATGTATTAACGCCAAACCCATTCACACACCCCCAAACCCATTCCAACTCACCCATACCATCACCCACAACCCAGCACTAACCCATTAGGGTATGGGGGCCTCGGCCCACCAAACACGAAAAACTTCTCCAGTAATCCCTTCTATTTCCTGAAACATTGGATGTGTAGAAATGTATGATTCCCCTCACCCATTCACTCACCACATTTACACATCACCCACAACCATTCACTCACCCATTCACCATACCACACACCCATTCACTCACCCCCAATATGATTCCATCCACCCATCACCCCCACCCATTCCACTCACTCATCTACCCACACCCCTACCCATCACCTACATCAAGGTTTCCTCAATTTCGCAACCCACCATTTTTTTCAAACTCTCGCTAATAGGCTGCAAAAAAAAAGGAAAAATAAAAGTGATCGGATCATCTCATAAGGAGCTTCTAAAACCTTCCCCTGGTCGAGCTGTTTCCAAAACTGTGACATAGAGGGATTCCGCCAAGGGGGGCGGACACCTATCGCGACGGGGGGGGGTGGGTCGGGGGGGGGGGGGGGGGCGGGGTGGGGGGGGGGGGGGGGGGGGGGGGGGGGGAAAAAAAAAACAAGGGGTGGGGACAAAAAAAAAAAAAGACAGACACCACACCACCACACACATTTCGCTTATGATTAGTATAGAGCTAGTTATAGTTTAATCACATTATTATGCAGAAGCTGCTAAAGTAATAAGTTGCAAGAAATAAGGCCTGTTGGTTCTTTTAAGTATCATAGAGAGGTGTTGCAATAAGTGTGTTATCAGAAGATGGATTGAGTAATTTTGCAGTTTATATTAAACGGTTTCGGCTGAGATTCAATATATTCAGTAATTAATGCAATGAAATGGGGGGTGCCACAGGGAAGGCAGATGCACTGTCTTCAGTGCACTGCACTGGACTATTGATCGCTGATCACTTGGAGATATGGAAGACAGGTCCCTGGCAGCCACTTCTCTCAAGACCCCTCTGTCCTTCGCCTTCCCATTCCTATCCTCCTCAAGGACCCCTACTCGTACCATTCGCAACTCCTCCATCCTATCTCCTCAAGACCCCTCTGTCCCTTTCTTCTTCAATCAAGAACCCTCTGTCCCTCTCCTATCTAACTCCTACTCCTCAAGACCTCTGTCCCTTCCTTCCTCAAGACCCTCCTGTCCCTTCTTCCTCAAGGACCCCATCTGTCCCTTCCTCCTTCCTCCATCCTACATCCCCAAGACCCCTCTGTCCCTTCTCTTCCATCATCCATCCCTCCTCAAGACCCTCTGTCCTTCGCCTTCCTCATCCTCATCTCTCAAGACTCCTCTGTCCTCTCCTTCTCTCCTCGTAATCTATTACCAAACCAACCTCTTCTTTTCGTCATCCTGCAAGACCCTCAACCGTCAAACATTATGATTTATTCACGTCGGTCCCTCCACCAAACACCACTTCACGGGGCACGGCCCTTACCCACAATCATTCAGAGGGTAGGGAAGGACGCGGAGATACTGAGTGATCATATCAGAGGGTCATGAACGGCATCAGATGCAGAGAGAGTGGAGCAAGCTGGCAAATGCGAGTGAATGGGCAGGCAGCTGTTAGGTGTACAAGGATGCATCTCTGGCAATGTTTGCCTTCTTCCCCCAAAACCTTAACAAGTAGTCTAGTTTTCTTCTTTAGGGTTATATGGGCGCGCACATTCGCCGGAAAATGTCAATGCCTATTATTGAAGAAGGCAGGGTGCCTTTGAGGGCGATCACTGTCACCAAATATTCAACGGAGGTCATTTTCCCAGCAATCATATATCAATTAATAATCATTGGGGGCATACAACGGGGGGTCGCTCGCCACCTTACTACACCACTCGCGAGAGTCCCCGTCGCAGGCTCTATCCCAAACCAAGCAATCTCGACAGAAAACATAACCGTGACCACGATGGAGCAGGGTGTTGTTATTTCATGTCGGAGTTGCTGGTATAGGTTTAGGAGGAACCTGCACGGGGACTCACGCGTGCTGACCCTCCGCCTCCAGTGGTAGTGATGAGATTAGATGGACTAGTACCACCAAGCAGCTGCACGAAGAAATATGAAGGGCAGGGAAGGCAGGGGCGCGTGGAATTCATGACAAGCTTTGCCAAGGTTACTATAGTTTTGTTAGTAATTTAAGGCAAATTTGTATTATTAGTATGAAAGGAAAATCGCAATATTATTTCGGATGATTGAAGGAAAATCGATAAATTTATGTATGAAAGTAAAACAATCAACAGAGCTGGTGTCGCATCGCTGCATAGCAAGACTAGTGATCTCTCCTGTCCACAGTTTTAGAAAAGATCAGGATTTATTGTCTTTATACCGTTATCATCGCCCCACTTTTGTAAATGTTAATTTAAATCATTCATTTTCCTTGTAAGGTAGTTCGGATTGTAGGTAGGTAATAGTTTACATACGTATATTTATATTTCGTTTTGTTTTGAGCTCTCCATATTAAGGCACTGAGATTGTCTAAGACAAATCGGGAGCTCTGCTTTCCATCAGCATCAAAAGTCCGCAGTAATATTATACATTCGTTGGGATCCAGGAACAGCATTTCAGTAAACCAGCTTTCATCGAAATCCATATTGCCTCACGCAGGGTTCTAAATTATACGTGTTTTAGATCAGAGGGCTTTACTGTTGAGGTTTATATACACTGATGAGCAGTATTTGGCTGCTGGGTTTGGTTGTTGGTTTGTTTGCTGCGTATTCAGGCGTCCTTTCGTTGACATATTTTTTCTAAGCCGATATTCGAGCTCAAAGATCTGCCCCATCAGTTCGGTGTATCTCGGTTGATGGAATGTGGAGTTTTTTGTCAGGTCTCTAAGTCGGAAGTCTCTCTTCCAGGTTGCTGTTGTAGTGTTGCGACTGTTGTTGGAACGTGGACATGGACCAAATCATACCGCGTTAGAATCATAATCAGACAATTCATTACCATGCTAATTCAGAACCCGGACAATTCATACCATGCTAATCATAAGCCCGACAATTCATACAGAGTCAATTACATACCCGGGGACAAAAATACCAGGCAATTAAACTACCCAGACAATTAATACCCCGGTCAATCATACCCCGGACAATTAAAATACCCAGGACAAATAAATCAACCATGACAATTCATACCCCGGTTCAATCTCATTACCACGGACAATTCCCCTCTACAACCTTTCGCAGGAACTCCTGTTCGCCACAACCCCCCGCGAATACAGGACAATTACATACCGGTCAATTCATTACCAGACACTTCATAGCATTCAATCATGCAATGCTTCAACTCATACCCAGGTAACTCATACCATGGCCAACTCATACCATGGAACTCATACCATGGCAACTCATACCCATGGCAAAACTAAACCAGTCACTATACCATGGCAACTCATAACATGTCAAATTCATACATGGCAACTATACCAGGTCAATCATACCATAGGCAATTCATGCTATGTCATGTCTATCAGACTCATTCAAGGTGATAGCCGCGGACCATTCTACACGCCATCAAACACTTGTTTCGTGTTATCGGGCCTTCAGGCAGGGGAGGACAAGGGCTGCTGAGTGCCAGTCAGAGAGATGCTTTGATGTCGCGCAGAAGAGGGGGGAGTGCGTTGATCGGTGGCAGCGTAGGGCATGGCAGGCTGGCGGGCGGTACGGCTGGGGCAAAAAGACGGGAGGGAGGGGCATGGCTAACACTCGATGATCTGGAAGAGTAAAGAAGGTTCGTGCTTGCTTGCGTGCGGGCACGAGAACATGGCGGTTCATAGGGCAACTCGGTATACTCGCGAGGTAATTAATACCAAAGTGCACTGGTATGAATAAATCATTATGGTACTCACATGGTTCGAGGTGTGTCGAGGTATAGTACGATCTAAAACTTGAACTTGAGTTGGGAGTCACCCAGCGGAAGCCTTTTGTCCCACAGTTCTGCTCCGAACTTGATGAACTGGGTTCCCCATTCTTAGAGAAAACCCAGCTTTTCAAGAACATGAAATTGTTTCCTTGTGCACACGCCGGCTAAACATCATTGAAACAAAATAACATGGACATGCGCAGTAAGGTTCGATCTGTGCTACACAGTTCTGCCGGAAAGAGGAGAGGAGGAGTGTATCTATTCCACGCGACAAGGATGTACGCGAACCTCATAGGATATGGATGAATCCCTGTTAGAATCAGGTTCAGAGAATTATGTTCGACGACAATCTGACCAGGCTCTCCAATGAAAACCAGTCATTTAACGTCAGGTGTAAAGAAAATCTCTGCACCGGAGCACTCTACAAGGCGAACAGTTATCCTGATGGTAAGGAACGCTTCCACTTTCTAACAACTAAGTCGGTTGAGCAGTCAGGTTGTGTGGAAGGAAATCCGTTTTGCCTTCTTCAGATGTGCTCCCAGGGGTACCACCCAACCCAAGGGTCAGATGAGATGGCGTCAAATAAAGGGCCTATTTCATGAAGTAGAGAACCACTCAAGCTGCAACAGGAGGGCAGGACCAAGGAAACGCTTCATCATGACCTGCTGGAGTCGTTCCTAGGGACAAAGGCCATTGACCAATCCTTCGCGCTATGTGGTGGAGAGAGGGGTGTTCAACCAGCACGATGGAGAACGAGAGCAGCGAGCAGCCCGGTGTCATACAGAAACAAGCAGCCCAGATGCCCCGAAGGCAACAAGCAAGCCGGTGCCACGACCAGAAACAAGCAGCAGGTGCACGACCAGCAAGGAGCAGCCCGGTGCCACGGACCAGCAAGGAGCAGCCCAGTGCATCGACAAGCAGCCAGGTGGCTGCATTGAGCCACCATCAAGGGCCATCCAACAGCATGGGTCCGGGCCTGGTCGGTCAGCCTCCAAACAACGAGAAAAAGGCTCTGCGTCCTAACACCAGGATACAGCGATTTGGTCCACACGTACCTTGAACTAGGCACAATCAGCATACATCAAACTTGAAGCAGTCTGATAACGAAGAGAAAGCAGCTAGCAAAAGACGGTTAAAAAATTGGGACGCACCAGTCAGAACGAGAAGAAAGGAAGAAAAAAGGGGGGTTATTATAGGAAGGAAGAAACAGAAAGAAACAAGAGTATATCGAGACAAAATGTTAGCCGTTGTTATGTCGGTTGGCAGTGCATCAAACGAGAGTAACACATTGGGCGGAGCTTAAAAGAGTATCAATGTCGGTTAGCAGCATGATGGCAGCGAGTGTTCTCCGGTGTCTTGACGAAGTATTGGAAAAATAAAGGTGCAAAAGCGCACAGGAGAGGAGAATAAGTACAAAACTAAGACGAGGTATACGCAGTCTAAGACAAGAGAGAAGACAGAAAGGCATCAGAGGGAGAAGAAGCTTTGGACAGAAGGAGTTATGAGGGACGAACTAAAAGAAGTAATAATGGAGAAAGACTTAAACAAAAAGTAACGGATTTCCCCCCCCCAAAAACTGGAAAAGCGTATATTTAGAAAGGAAATAGGGAAAAAAACTGGTCACAAATAGGCGTGGTGAATGAATGGAATGGTCCAGTAGAAAGAAAGTTAGTGCGGAGTCATTAGGGAGCTTAAAGAGGGGCTGGGATAGGTGCATGGATGGGATAGAAAAGGCGATGTAAGGTATGTTAGGTGACAGGGAACTTACCCGTGTAGGCCTGGCGGCCTTCTTGTAGTCCTTATTTTTTATGTTCTTATGTTCTAACACCATACTTTTGACGTCAAATTTTTAAGAACATGGATAATTTACAATTGATGCAGAGTTTAATGTACGTATTGTCTTGTCCAAAGACTAACTTACTGTGATTACTGGACTTGCTACTCATTTATGACGCTCATTTCCATTGGAGGCCAGTTTTGCGATTCATGCCATTTTTCGAACACACCCCCAATTTCCCTTCCTCGTGGTTTAAATAGTATAAATATATACCATATCTTCGTAAATGTTTGTTGTATAATATTATCAAATAAAAAACTGAAAATACACTCAAAGAAATGCCATTAGGAGACTCTGAAGATAGGGCATTAACTTAAAACTCTTCGCATTTAATCATTTTGCGAGAAAACATTTACATGAACCATATCAATAGAAGCGGAATTGTATTAGCTTTCATTTGATAGATTTCCTTTTTCTGATAAACTGAATTAGAACACATACATAGATTACCGTAACTAAATAAAAATTACCGCAGAATTGGAAAATTACACCGATTGCTGGATGTTATTTATTATCAGAAAACGAAATATATCAAGGTAAGCTAATACAATCCGCTTCTATGACAGTGCATGTAAAAGTCTTCAGCAAAATATTCAAAATGCGATGCGTTTAAGTGAATAAAAGTTCATGCATTTTCTTCAGTCTCATAATGGAATCTCCTTTAGTGTATTTAGTTTCACGCAAAAGATTAAAATGGCGATGCGTTTAAGTGAATATAAGTTCATGAATTTCTTCAGTTCAAATGGAATCTATGAGGTATTGTAGTTTTTTATTGATAATATTAAGAACAATAATTTACGAAGATAACAGGTGTATCTTTATACTGTAAGCCATAGTTACTGGATTCATGGAATATTTTTAACTTGCCGACTCGATTGATGGTTATTTTTTAATTAACGCTAATTTATGCATGGTGGTAATTCATTGATCTCAGAAAACGGAAATATCTCACTGGAAAGCCTATGTAAATTCCGGCTCTATTGATATGTTCATCTAAAATGTTTTTGCAAAATTACAAATGGTGAAGAGGTTTAAGTGAATATTTAAGTTCATGCATATTTCTTCATATCTCATAATGCATTTAGTTAGTGTATTTTTTACGGTTTTTTTATTTGATTTACGAGGATAACAGTATATCTTTTCTACTGATAAAACAACAGGAAGGGAAAGGGGTGATGTTCGCCCAAATGGAAGGAATCGCAAAAACTGGCCTTCCCACTGGTCTCGGCGAGTGGAGCGGGGCAAGAGTAGCAAGCTCTACACACACACAATAAAGTAGTCTCTGTCTTGTCCTTATATCATAATGTTGGATAGATTTTATCAACAATTTTAGGGGAGAACAAACATTGCCAAGATTTAAAAACGCAATGTTGGTGAAGAATTAGGTGGCTTATGGCACCAAGGAAAGTGATGCCTTCAATAAAATGGGGCCTGACTGTAATGGGAGAAGTTTGTTAACTCAGGCCTGCGACGGGATGGGATAGCATTTTTAAGCAGTTTTGAGCTATGAAAACTTTGATGCCAAAAATGAAATCATCGTCAGGGTCCTCTAACCATCAGGATATTAATCAATTTTGCGGTATAATATTATATATAGTATCTATAATAATATAAGCGAAAGTGTGTTGTGTGTGTGTGTGTGTGTCTGTGATAGGTGACGCACGTGCCGCCCAGTCGCCCAACCAATCATTATGCACAGTTTGGAACCAGGTCGACTGAATGGGAACATTTAAGAACACTTAGGGATGCTCGATCGTTTTCTTTTTCGTTTTTAAAGCCCATTAGCGAGAATTGTTGAAAAAAAAAAATGGGGTTGCGAGCACTGAGGAAAAAACCGGAGGTAGGGAATGGGAATGGGTAGTGAATGGGTGGGTAGATGGGGCTAATGGGCGTGAGGAGAATGGCGTGTGTGGCGATGGGTATGGGGGGAGTGACTGGGTGTGGGGGTGATGCGTAATGGGTGAGGTGAAAGGGTGGGGGAGTGATGGGTAATGCGTTAATACATACCTTTCTACATCCATGATTTCGGAAAGTTAGAAGGGGCATTGGTAGAGTTGGCACACCCGGACACAGGTGGTGGCCGAAGTCCCACCAAAGCTCCTCCGCAGGAGTAGCTACAAAAAGTCACGCCCGGAGGGCGACTTTTCGGTTAGTATGATATATGAGTAGATATATATATATATATATGATATATATATATATATAGATAATATATATATCTAGGTAGGTAATAGATATATTCGAGTATAAATATGATAATCGATAATATATAATTCTAGGATATGTATTATAATATATTAGTATATATATATTATAGTATAATCTATATTAGATATATATTATATATTATAGTATATATATATCTCCTATATACTATATGATATAGATTATATTATAGTATCTATATATATATATATATTATATATATATAGACTATAATATATTATAGTATATATATATTATAGATTAATATATATATATATTTATAGTTATATTATAATATATATATATAATTATATGTATATATATAGTCATATAATCATATATTATAGTTATATATATATTATATTATAGTATATATATATCTACCATATCTATATATAGAATATATATATATATAATATAGATATATATATTATAGTATAAATATATATATATATATATGATAGTATATATATATGTATATATATTAAATATAATATATTATATATAGGATAGTATATATATATATGTATATATATAGATTGGTATACTATATATATACTATGTATACTGTCTAATATATATGTATAGATTATTATATATGTATATGATATATATATATATGTATATATAATATATATGTATATATATATTATATATATATGTATATATAGATATATAATTATATGTATATATATACGATGTATTATTATATTGTATTATATGATTAGATATATATATGTATTTATATATATAAATATTATATATATGGTTATATATATATAGAATATATATATGTTATATATATTAATAATATGTATATATATGTACTATATATATAATCTATATGTATTATATATATAATATACTATATAATGTATATATATTATATTCTATATATATATATAATACTATATATATAATATATATGTATATAGAATATATATATATTCGATATTATATATATATATAATATATAAGATATATATATTATATATCTATATTATATATATATATATATATATATATAATTATATATATATATATGTAATATATTATGTAATAATATATATATACTTTATATATTATATATATATAATATATGTATATGTATATATTATATATATATATATATATATATACTATATATAATATATATATATATATGTATATCGATAATATATATATATATATTATGTATAAGATAATATATATGAATATTATATATATATAATAATTATATATAAGTATATATAATAATATAATCTATACTTAATATATATATATATATATATATATTATATATATATATGTATATACTATACACAGATATATGTATATCATATATATATTATTTAACACAGTCCATGCCCATTTGTAAGATTAATGTACTCGGATTTACTTGTGAGGTGCTGCAGGAGGGTGGAATGCATGATGCTGAGTTCTGAACTACCACCATGGGAAGGACAGGTTGAAAAATCGTTGAGGCTTGAGTGACAAAGTACCTTCTAGTACAAGTGACTACAGTGTAAGTATTTTGTTATTTTTTGGTGCAAACATCAGCGTTCTTACCTTAACAACCCCAAGTTTCCGTGTTCATTCCGCCGCCCAGAAGCCTCGCTTTGAATTCAAAAATATCACACCCCCCCCCCCATACTACTACACAATGTTAACAGTACATTATAATTAGGACCACAGTAAGTATGAGTAACCTTGTAGATTCCATACACAACTAACTATATTAAAAGAGGTATGGATGTGGAGCATCCATGCATGGATGCATGAGGTTTTATATACCTGGATGCTGCAGAGGGTAAAAACCCATCGAGTATTTTCTTTTTTAAATGTGCATAATACCAGGTTACTAGTGTTTGTTTGTTATTGATAATGTGGGTACTTTTTCAGTTTTTCTTTATGCCTAAAAAACTTTAATAGCTTCTCCTCAACTACAGGCTCACATGTCTCATCTGCTTTACACACTTCCTATCAACCATCTACATGTCTTCCATACTTCTTATATTTACCCATTGTATGAAGAACAAAAAGGAAAAAGAAAATAGTTACTGTCGGCAATTATTGCTATTTAAACTCATCATTTGTTTTTTTCAACAGATGATGTTTACAAACAAGCATCAGCAAGGGTCACCAGGCTGCCAAGTCAAAATTCCCCAAAAGAGTAAATATTTCGGAAGATTAATTCGCTCTTCCTATGTAACATACATTATTTAAAATTTTTAAGTACTAGAAAACTCCAAGCGCATTCTTTTGGCGTATTATAATTTGTCGAAAATATTTTATTTCATACATCACCTAGTCGTCTCACTCTTGCAGCCTTTCTCTTTCTCAAATACTCCAACACTATCCTCCCATTTATCAGGTGGTCATCCGCTCACATTAACGGCATATATTTACATCACTTGCATACCTTCTTGTCATCTCACTTCACCATTATTTCAGGTGTCCAAACCATCTCAGTGTCTGTGCTTCACCACCACTCCGCACCCTCACCATTCACCACACCTTTTCAGTACTAGCCATACAAATCTTCCATACTACATTATATACATAAATTATGTACTAAATTATACCTTATGCAAACAATGTGTGACATTTCCATATTCTCAGGGCACCAAGACTGAAGTCCTGAGGAACACCATTACAGGCAGCGTAGCGCAACACAGCAAATGGGGCGGGAGGGCTGTGAAAACACCAAACAGCTGATGGCGAGGGCTCTGCCAATTGTCTGCCCCGAAGGTGCCTAGGAATTTTTTAAAGGACAGATATCAAGGCTGTAACCAGCAAGACAGGTAGAAGGTTTGGGGTACAGAGAGGTTTGCTTAGCGGTATATCACCACAAGCCCAAAAACTTATAGATTATCTTTGTTCACTATTAATTCCTGCAGTTTCAAAATTACATTCATGGTTAAGAATTTTTTTTTTAAATGGCTGGTGCAGACAGGACCTTGCAATCCTTGCAAAAAAGAAAGCAGAGGCACTGCGACCAAGGAAGACTCTTGGGCATTGTATTTGATTGCAATGAGCTCAAAAGAATCTCTTCCATTTGACCTGCCTCTGATTTCAATATTGGTAGGAGGATTTTGTCGTGAACATGGGCAACAGGTTTCAAACCAGCAAACCGGGCCTTTTTTTTAAAAGGTTGGGGGGCATAAAAAAATTTTTTCCCAAATTAAAATAACCGGCCAGAAAGGGGCCCGGGAGGCCCAAAAAAAAATCCCTTTTTTAAATTTAAAAACCCTAACCCCAAACAAAAACTCCCCAACAAAGGCAAAACAAAAAAAAGCAAAAAACCCCTCCCGGGGAAAAAGGGGGAAACCTTCGTCCAGCCTACCCTACAGCGCCCGGAGGGCTAAACGGGCCGGGCCGTCTAAACGGGGTCGTACCGGGCCCTGACGCCTGCCCCTCTCGGGACAAACCCAAAAATATCAGAGTCCCTGCGGCCCCTCCCCACAAAAAACCTTTCGAGTACCCTATAAGGGCCCCCTCTTTTAAAATGGGCCTACGATGTCTGTAAAACGCCCTCTTAACAAGGGCAAAAGGTGTGGCAGAAAACTCGGGGAAACACCATCGAAAAACTTTCCACGGGGGAATGTTTATGCATAGCGAGGTAAACACCAAAAGCGGCGGGCTCTCCCCCCGAGGGCTGGGGAAAGATAAAGGGTTTTAGTTAAAAGCCAAGGAATATAGAGGAAAAGGGAAAAGGGTGGAACCCTAGGGCAGCAAAAAAATCCCTGCCCTATGCACTTGCTGGCGCTTGATGGCGTTTAAACCCTTTCGCCTTTTCAGGGAATGTAAAAAAAAACCCCTTTAGGGCACCAAATGGCTACAAAGGGCCCCAACCACAAAAATGCCCCCCCATCGCCCCTCGTTTTGCTGCATTTTGTGGGGGAAAAAAAAGCGCACAAAAACCCCCTGGAGGAAGCTGCATTTGTTCCCTAAGGTGCTAGAAGGTATGAAAGTGCCCGCTGGCAAGGAATTTGAGTCAATAGAAAAAATCCAGATTTAAAGAAATATTTTTAAGAACTACCATGCCAGTGTCGCCGGCATTTTCAAAATCTGCTAAAAAGGGGCCCACCCCTTATGGGGGCGCTCCCCCCCTTGCTTCTGAAGCTATCCCTGGGTATGTCGGGAAACTCTAAAGGGCTCAAGGTAGCCAAGCCACCCACCGTGTATCAAAAATAAAAGAAGACCTCCCGGGTACCGTAGATAAGCCCTTGGTGCAAGTGTGTGACATTTTCACCCAATTTTCTTGTAATGGACGAAAATATACGAGGCAAAGTGTGTCGGGTAAGTTTTCGATATTTTTCCCTAGTTTTTGCCCATACTCCCCCCCTTTCCCAAAAAACCCAAGTTTGGGGGGAATGGGGGCACCCCGACAAGTTTGGGTCGAGCCCCCCCGTAAAGCTAAGGTAACATTTTTGTAGCCGGGGTTTTGATGGGGACGGAGCACCCCTTTTAGAAATTGGGTTAGATTATCGGGGGTAAAGGGGGAGCGGAGCCCCCCGGGTAGGGGGTGAGGAAAAATTTTGGTTAGGATGTTAGGTTTGATTAGGGGGTCGAGGGGGGGGGGCAGTCAGTCGTACCAATTTTCTTTCGTACACAAAAAAAAGTTGTTTCGTATACAAAACCCAAATAGTTTTTTCCCGTACAATCACTCAGAGTTGAAAGTTGTTTCTTTAAATGGAAAGACATTCTTTCGTTGTTGTGTTTTCAACACTTTGGGCACAAAGCATGCAGTGATAGATCTGTCCCCCTAAAAAAAACTTTTCAAAAACACTGCTATGTTTTTTAAATTAGGAGTCAAACTTGGGGCTACTAGAGTTTTTCGAAAAAACACAGGTAAAGTACGAAAAATATTCAAAATCATGTCGAAAAAACAAACAAGACCGGGGGATGAAAAAAATTGTTTTACGATACTCCCTGTAAACCCTCAAAGGGCCCCCCGAGGAAAGGTTTTGGTTAAGATTTCCCCGGGGGGTCAAGGGCCCCTCCATTAGGAGGTTTGGTCAGATTACCGGGGTGGCCATCTAAGAGGTTAGGGAAAATTTTAAAAAAATCTAGGGAAATTTTTTTTCCCCTACCCAACTCCTTAAAAAGTGCTTCAGACGCTTTTTTGTTTCCCCCCCCCCGAAAACCCAAACCCTTTTTCCCCATTTCCCCAAACTTGTTTTTGGGGGGAAAAGGGGGGAGGGGATGGCAAACATAGAAAATTTTCTAAATATTACGGAGGAGTTGGCGGGCTCCACAGGCCGTACAGCTTTTTGTTTTCTCTATTATTTTTCGCCTAAGTATAATTTTTCAGTAGCAATTGTTGTGCCATGCTATGTTTCTAAATTAGATATATGAGATTAAATAAATATTCCAGACAATGGGAATGGGCTCCAGACCCCGAAGAAGCATAGGGGAGAAAAGCCCGTTTCCCCCCCGTGAGGAAATTTTGAAACCCCAAATTTCATCAGCGCAAGGGGCGTCGGGGAAAAATGCCCCGGTTTTCCCAAATTTCCCCCAGGGAAGGGAACGTCAAATAAAATATTACACGTTACTGTTTCATTCACAAAAATTACCACAAATTTTCGTTTTATCCCGGGCCCCGTTGAATTATTTTTATTGTTTAAAAAAGGCCAGCTGAAACAGGTCGATAATATTTTCTTCAAACTTTTTCCCCAAGTAGTGTTTAGCTTTTAATTTGGTTTCCCCAAAATTTTTAAAACCCCGGGTTTGGGGTGGGTGAGGAGGCTTTAAAAAGGGTACCTGGGGAAATATTATATGTATAAACAGATTTAAAATATGAATAGTAACATTTTATAGTTATTTAAGCTCATATACCCTTTGGCTTTCAAAACAAACCAAAATTTGGGATGTACCTACAATTCAGTTTTTAATTAAAATTTAAATTTTATATATAGATATTTTAAATATATATATTTTATATATATATAATATATAATATATTTAAATTTTATTTTATATATATATAATATATATTTAAAATTTTTATATATATATATATTATCCCTTTTTTAAAATTTTTCTTTTCTCCCTTTTCTCTCTCTCTCTCTCTTTTATATATAATAAAATATATATTATATATATATATACCTATAATATATAAATTTTTTTTTATTTTTTTTGGTTAAAAAACCTAGTTACCTACTCAAACATTATGTTGGGTCATATCTTTCTGGGGAGAGCCCCTTGGGATGGGCCCTCGACCTCCCATGTGGCCCGGGAGGGGAGAGTACTCACCCAAAACTACTTAAAAAAATTTCCCCAAATGGTTTTTTATTACTAGGGGAAAGTTTTGCGTGTATTTTTTTTTTTGGGTTTAAAGGCTTCCCGTCCTTATCTGTGTATTGACTAAGTTTTATTTCCTTTTTTCTCTCTTAAGATATGGCATTTGCTTTTGCAGGTACATTAAACCCAAAGTTTTATTTTTGTACAAGATTATTACTGAACTACTTTTGCCCGATTGTTTTGACGATTTTTAGTGGTCCCTACTCCCAGTACCCGCCACATCCCCCCCACCCCCTCAGCCCCACATCCTCCCCCCACACAGCCCCACAGCCTCCCACCACACAGCTCTGCAGCCTCCCCCCCCATCACCCCACATCCTCCCACCACATCACTCGGGCACCCTTCCCACCACATCAGCCCAATCCCCCCCACCCATCACCCGGGGCAGCCCCCCAAACCACATCAGCCCCACAGTTTTCCCACCACTCACCCCCACAGCCTCTACCACATCACCCCTGCCCTCCCACCACCAAAGCCCCACACCCTCCCACCACATCAGCCCTGCAGCCCCCCAAACCAATCCCCCCCAAAGCCAAGCCTCCCCCACATCCCCCCCCACACCCAAACAGCAAATGGAGGGTATTGAGAGTTTTTTAAACAGTAATTTTTTACATGAGTTACCTCCCCAAAAATTTTTTAGGACTGCCCTTTAAATTTTTCTCTGTTTCGATCTTTTCCGTTTTCGGGGCTCTCAGAAAGTTTATAAACCCAATGATTTTTTTTTTTTAGGTGTTCCCCCGGAGCCTCTGCTCCCTCCATGGTTCCTCCCCCAGCAGCAAACCCGTTTACCTCACCTCACATGGATGCTGCAAAGGGGAAAAACCCCTCGAGTATTTTTTTCCTTTTCTTAAAATGTGCATAATACCAGTTTCTAGTGTTTTTTTTGTTATTGATAAGGGGGGTTTCTTTTCGTTTTTCCCTTAAAGCCTCAAATGTTAACCAGCTTTCCCTCCCACAAAGGGTCACCCGTTCTCATTTCTTTACCCCCTTTCCCATTCACCATCCTACATGTCTCTTTCCCTACTTTAATTTTCCTCATTCTTATGAAGAACAAAAAAAATAGTACTTTCGGCAATTATTGCTATTTAAACTCATCCTTTGTTTTTTTTTTCAACAGATGATGTTTCAACAAACATCAGCAAGGGTCACCAGGATTCCAAGCCCCAAATTTTCCCCCAAAAAAACGTAAAATTTCAAAGGGTTTTTAATTTCTCTTTCCCATTGTACCTTTCATTATTTTAAATTTTTTAAATGATATAAAATCAAACGCATTTTTTGGCGATTATATTGTCGAAATATTTTTTTCATACCTTTCTAGCGTCTCACTCTTGCATCCCTTTTTCTTTTTCAAAACTCCAACCCTATCCTCCCATTTATCAGGGGTCATTTCCCCTCACTTTAAAGGCTATATTTTACCCCATGCCCTATCCCTTTTTGTCATTCACTCACCCATTTTTTTCCCCGGTGCCAAAACCCCTCGTGGTTTTGTGCTTCAAACCCCCACTCGCACCCCACCATTCACCCCCCTTTTAAAATTTCTAGCCCCTACAAAATCTTTCC
>JACEEZ010019285.1:31915-65497 GCA_016584305.1 Chionoecetes opilio | reverse complement strand
AGTCAAATTCGCATTAAAATGGATCCACGGCAAGGAAATAATTGAGGGGAAGCAGGTCATAAGAGGAAGAAGAGTGAAACGCCCATAAGCATATTCCTGTTTTCTGAAAGAGTATTACTATGTCACGTTTACTCTTGAAAACCTCAGGTAAGCTTACGGCTAGGGTTGACTGCGTTGACTGCGTTGACGGCTAAGCTGACTGCGTTCACCATGCAGTGGCTTGCACATCCCACCTCCATCCCGCTCTCCACTTATTCCATTATATTTCTTCCCAGACCATTACAGGTGAGTTTTCAACACAACCGAGAGTAACATGCATACCTTGTGAATGCACACGTGTCATAATTAAGGTAAATTCAGGTCCAGGAGGCCTTATATAGGTGTTATAACTTGTCAGGAAGCCGGGCGGCGGTGGAGGTGGGAGGTCAGCCATTGTGTGGAGCAGTGGTGGCGGGCCGTTCAAATGTACTCGCACGTATCACTCGGGCCCATTTTTTCTACACCAACGCCTCAGACATGTGGCGAACACTAACTAAGCTATTATTTTTATGGCAGAAATGATAAATTACACTAGTAAAATGTATTAGATATGTATAAAACAGTCAACATACTGATGCCGTCTTGGACTCGCTTGTGTTGGTACGCCTGCCCAATCTCCACCGGCCGGGCATTTCTTGAAGATCCCACCGGTGGAGATACGACTGTGGGGAATCTCCACCTGCCGGGGTTTGACGAGAATTCTTGCATATAGCCCCTAGTGTGGGGTGGCCATGGCATAGCCATTATAAAGTAATAGTTGAATTTGCCTTTGACCTCTGACTCAGATCGGGAGTGGCCACCCCCTATATCCGCCACTCATGAATCTTCCACTCACTCCCTTTCTCTGTATTTAACTAGCGCTGCAGAAATATGAATAAAAGCAACAAAATAAAGCGTTGCTTGGCCAAAAATCATCCTCTTCCTCCTCTCTCTCTCTCTCTCTCTCTCTCACTACTTCCTCCTCGCAGCTGCCTGCACACACACCCTGCCTGATCGCTGACGCACACTCGACTGCCGCTCGTACCAGATTACTCAAGCAGCTCAGCTCTGTTCAACACCGCTTCGAAACACTAAATTTTTCTCTTATTTCCTTCCCACGCCCTTACCTGTTGACCTTTGACCAATTCTTGACCTGTAACGTTATCTAATACTTAATAGTAGTAGTGTTGGTATAGTTTTGTAGTATTTTTCTCAAAGGTTATATATATTGATGGGGTTCGTTAGTGCTTCGAACTCATTAACAACGTCGCAGAGGATTGTGGGTAGGATATATTTTTTTTTTTTTTTTTTTTTTTTTTTTTGCTACGAAGTTTGTGGGTTGGTAAAGAACTGAAAAATTGCTTTGTTAGCTGTGGCGTAGCTAGGTACCTCTCAATGGGGGGCACAAGGCAAGCGGAGTTCAGGGGCCACTCTGATGTCACATAAATGTGTATATTCTAGGTATTTATATTCTATATTCTGGGTTCAGTGTTCAGTTCAGTGGTGGGTATTGGAGTATTATGCAGAATATGGCAGCCATGGCCAGTGTCCCTTCATAGCTACGCCACTGCTTGGGAATACTCAATTAAACATAAATTCGACCAAACAAAAACTCATCCGTTAATCGATTCCGGGCCCCAAGGGTATTTTAAAAGTCCTTTACCAACCCCTCACTCTTGAGATAGTGCTCTGTAGGGGTGCGATAAATATTTGGGAGTCTGGAAGGGGTGCGGACCGATGAAAAGGTTAAGACCTACTGTTTTTGTTGTTTTTTCTAATAATTCAGATGATTATTATGTAGAGTTACATAGTGTGCTCATCCTTTCGATGTTTTCATTGCTTTCCTTCGCTTCACATTATTTTCCTTTTCTGAAATGAGTCCAAACTGTAGGAAGAAAAGAAGAAAATATATCCTAGCAGTCAGTTCCATACCTAGTTTCGCAATATATTTTTCCTTTGCTTCTTTTTATCCCTGCTTTATTCGGTGCAAGTCTGTGTGGTGGTCACTGCGGCTCAGGAGGCTTTCTCTTGCATGGCGGGCCTGGTGTATGAAACTCAATGGACGAGCCGGCTCGTTGGATGTCTCGCAGTCGCTTTGTTAAGTAACCCCTTCACGCCCATATATTTGCTATAAAAAACTATGTTGTTAGCTATGTTTACGAAAACTAACTTAATATACCAAATTAGCTAATGGACAACGGTACTAAATATTTTTTCATATCTATAAAATGTTGCTTATATTCATTATAGTAGTCTAATGGTAGCCAAATTACAATGGAAATTACGTTCTGGGTCTCAAGGGTTCTTAATAAGGGATTTTGGGAGAGTTGGAGTTCAGCCTCTGGGATATTTCTCTTTTTCTGAAGACCTGCGGCGTCTCTCCGGGCACGGTGAAGGAAACTTTTCATTGTTATCACTGGCATTTTCTTATCTTTCCTAGGGCAAGATAACTATGAATTCAGGTCGAGGTTAGCAGTGCTCCGCCTCTTGCCGCCCTGCGAAAATATTCTTAAAGGATGTTTAGAAATCGTGTCTTATTAGTATTAGACGTTAGCTTACATCAGCCCGTCAGGGTGGCAAGGTTGGTAGAGACGTGAGCTTGCAATGTGCAGAGTCCCTGCGCATTCGGTCAGCGGTTCGAGTCCGCCTAGTTCGTGCTGACGTGGCGGCGCTTTGTATAGTCAATAACCTTGTAGTTGGTACTTGCAAAGTGTCTAGATAGGATGAAAATCTTATCTTATCTTAGCTTACATCATGGATTTATCTAAGCCTTGTTCGCGTATCTCAGCGTAGAGTAGACCAGCCTTATCCAGCAGCATACGAGCCTTAAAGAATACATGGGTCACTTTCCTAAAGAAATTTACAGGTAGAAGCAATTTTTCATGGGCGTATAACGGCAGCCACTATTTTCCCAGCAATGTATTGTATAAACACGGGAGTGTCAGGAATTACACCAATGCTTTCTCACGAGCCGCGCTAAAGAGCAGCGTGCGCCTCGCCTGCCTGTGTTTACCCGCCTGTTAGGTAGTCTTGCTACCTTTGGTAGACCCATGTATCGATGCCGCTTTGCATGCGAAACTACATAACTCTGAGGACGTAAAAGAATGTATTATTTTACTGTGGCTAAGTTGTTTATTTCACATGCTTTGAAGAATAAAAATCAGAAATAGGTACGACATCACTTACTTAACAACCCGACTCTGCGTATTTCTGATGAAAATACCATAAAGGAAAATTAATGACAATTGTAATTATGAGAGGAGTAACTCAGACCTGCTGTTAGTGGAAAGTGCTGCGCCGAAACGAACAAATTTCTATGACTGAGAAACGCTTGTAGTATTGTTAAAGTAATCGTCCAGACCCATTTTCTCTTTGCATAATTATGTTGAATAGTCATTCAAAATACCTAATCCACAAAAAAGTATTCATTTCCCCGCCTTATTTACCAAAAAAAATGACTTTTGTAAAAAGCGCGGGAAAAACAGCAGCCCCATTCCAGCCATGGAGGGAAACATGCTGGTGAGGTCACTTAAGGCTCCCAGCCCCGCGCTAATACAAATACACGTAGACTCAGAAAAAAATATAGTACTTGAAGAATTTTGGGTGTTTCTGATATATATTTTTTGCGATATGGCATATACTTGCATCCTGTATGGGTGCAGCAAGAAAGCTGTGCCTTTCCAGAGACCTTAGCACCCATTTCCAAGCTATACGGCGAAGATATATATGTGTGCAGACATGTGGAGCGGCGGTGAGTAGCGGGCGGTGTGTCTCGCTGAGCGAGACAATCTGAGCACACCGCCCGCTACTCACTTCTCCCTCCCCCACTCACAGTAGCGCCGCCAAGAAATTTCCGCCAAGAAATTGTGTCTGGGGTGACCATGGATGATGGCTACAAATCTAGTGTGTGGTGGCCATGGCATAGCCATTAAAAAGAAATGGTTGAATCTGCATTAGATATCTGACTCAGATCTTGGGTGGGCAATGAGATTTCAGGAGTAGTGCCCCTTACATAGATCCGCCACTGCTCACTCATTCCTCTCACTCTCTCTCCCACTCCCGCCCTTTCTCTCTCTACTACTTTACGCAGCAGAGCTATGAAGAAAAGCAACAAAATAAAACGTTGTTTGGCCAAAATCATACTCTTCCTCCTCCCAGCTGCCTGTACACGCGTCCTGCCTCCTCGCTCTCGACTGTCGCTCGTACTGGTAATCAAGGAACTCAACATTGCTTCGAATCACTAAACCTTTCCCTTATTTTCTTCCCACGCCCTTATTTGTTTTGACCAATAATTGTTGACCTGTAACGTTATCTGTCTTAATTGTTAGTAACTGTGAGTTAGTAATAGTTTTGGTATACTATCGTAGTATTCTTTAAAAGTTTATATTGGTAGGGTTCGTTATTACTTCGAACTCGTTAACAGCGTCGCAGAGGATTGTGGGTAGGATATCTTTTTTTTCTTTTTCGCTACGTAGTTTGTGGGTTGTTAAAGGACTGGATTGTTTTGTTAGCAGTGGCGTAGCTAGATATCATCTAGCAATAAGGGAGGCACCTATGGGGGGGGGGGGCACAGCTGAGTATGGGGCGGTCACTAGGCAAGCGTAGCTCAGGAGCCACTCTGATGCCACATAGAAAGGTAAGGGCATATTCTAAGATCAGATCAGTGGTGGGTATTAGAGCATTAATCAGAATACGACAGCCATGGCCGGTGGGGAGGGGCACAGGATTATCATGGGAGGGCACATGCCCCCCCATAGCTACGCCACTGCTGTGATGGGGATGATGAGGGATGGATGAGGTTGGAGGCATAGAGTAAGCTAGTATACTCAGTATAGGCGCTGGAAACCTGGGATTTGTCCCAGGAATAAACTTGGAACCTGCAGGATGGGGGGAGAAAAATTGGGATGAGGGAACTCAAGAATGAGAAGAGAGACGAAAGTGCGTAGAGGCGCCCTAAATACCCAGGGAGCCAAGTGAAAAATCGGTCCCGGCGTGCTGTAAAAGGTTGGCCTACAAAAACCCAATCTACATATACCTAGGATCATGATCTAGAGGGCCAACCTTCTGAAAAAGTTGCTGGAAATTTTTACCAGCCCCCCCAAAAAAAATCGAGAATTCCAGCCACACTAACTCGGACCTTAGTAGTGATGTTCTCTGCAATGATGATTCAGAGCATGTATTTCTAGTATTTTTCAGTGTTTCTAGGTGTGCATGTGAGCTTTGTGGTCAATGCATTGAGCTTACGCTGAAAAAACTTCAATTTTAGTGTAATTATGATTATTTTATGCTAAGCATTGGAACAGAAGATGAAAATGTAGTTGTTGATTTGGCATTCGTTATTTTCTGTTTCCTATGACTTCTGTTTTGTGCTATAGTGGTGGTGGGTAGTTACAGCAGGCGCTTTCTTATTTCTTACAGGTTTCTATGCCGAGCAAAGGAGGGAAAACAACAGAAGCAATAGTGGTGTCTCTTATTGTTTTCGATGGTGCATGACTGCATGTGAGTTGAATGGTAAGGCTATTAAGTTAATGCTGAAAAACAAATCCTTTATCATTTTGGTCCTTTTCTATCTAACACTGAACGTTCACTGGAACAGATAAAGAAAATGTAGTTGTTGGGTCTGGCATTAATTTTTATCTTGTTTTTCTATATCTTTTGTTTTGTACTATAGTGGTGGTGGGTAGTAATGTGCTTTTTTATTTTATTTGTTACAGGCTTCTGAAAAACAAGATGAGCAAAGGAGTGAAAAGAGGAGCAGCAGGAACGGTGTCTCTCAACCCGCCAAAAAGGATGAGAGAGTCTGTGGATTACTTTAGGTGTGTCATATGCCAAGACTCTAGGTGTGTCATATGCCAAGACTCGTCTGAGGTAGAACTGATGAACATTCAGACTACATCTGTACCAAAGTTCCTTGATGCTATGAATGCTCGGCAAGATAAAACGTACTCAATGCTTAAAGATGAAGTAAGAAATGAAGCATGGACCACAGGCAAATCTCCTAAATGGCATAAAAAGTGTCGGAACTGGTATACCCTCAACAAGAGTCATACCTTAGCTAAGAAAAAACGTCTTGGAGATGAACCAGCTCCCACCTGCAGTGCTGGCCAATCTTCAAGCAGTGCATCATCACTGGAATCACCAATCAAAACTAGGAAATATGCTCCAGCATTTGATGCAAAAACTGTGTCATATGCAACAAAACATGGCACCAGGGAAAGAAACCAACCAGCAAGCAATACATGACAAGGCCAAACAGTTGGGCAGGCGAGATATCCTTTACAGACTGATTGGCCAAGGGCATGATATGGTAGCAAATTATATTTGCTACCACAAACCATGCATGAACGCTTTTAGAGCTACACGGATCAGTAAAGGTAGATCACCTAATCAGACAATGTATGACTTGGCTTTTGACCGTCTGATAGAGGAACTGGAGGTTCCATTGTTCGAGGAGAAGTGTGGATTTCTAATTCAAACACTAGGAAATAGATACAGATAAATGCTTCGTGATGTTGGTGTCAAAACAGCATCCACTTATCATTCTACAAGACTGAAAGGGAAACTGCAACAGAGGTTTGGTAAGAGAGTCTCAGTAATTGACCAGACATCAGGATCGGGCTTCATCTGTTCATCATCCATCCCACAGGATGCCCTTGAGAAATTAAGAATTTTGGAAGCACAGTCGTCTGTAGATGAAAAGCAGCAAACCATACAGCAACTTTATTGAGAAAGGATATAAAAACTTACAAGAAAGAACAGATCAAATGTCCAAGAATATCTCGTGTGGCTGTCTGAAAGGCTGCAACAGAAACTGTTCCTGCAGCAAAAAAGGCATTCCTTGCTACATTGGTTGCCGTTGCCAGGGATCGGAAAGAAAATGTAGTCGTATAAGGTGCATTGTTACACTGGATGCAGACAGCAGTGACTCTGATATTGACAGTTAATGTACATGATATATTCCATGTGACAGTATTATAATTATTCTGCCATTTTTTTAATGAGATTTATTAAGTGTTGTACAACCATTAATTTTGTTGTTTTTCTCATAAGCATAACTGTCACAGATAATCATTATATCGAAATGTAATGTTTACTTCAGATGTTTATATGACTACGTAAACTAGAATAAAAAAAAATTATTTATAATTATATGGTTATTTGTCAAGACCTAAGTAACTAAATACCAAACATGCCAATAATTTACATTAGTTTGTAGTTAAAAAAGAATTGAGAGCAATCTTTTGCATTGAAAACGTGAGTAGATAAAGTGTATAGGGACAAAAGCTACGATTTTCCAACCTATGGGGATATATTAGCTTTTGACCTCCCAAAATTTTCAACCAGCATTTTCCCGGGGTTGGCCCTCTAAAACATGTTCCTAGACACCTGTAGATGTGATTTGCATAAGCCAACGCTTTACAGCACACCGGGACGAATTTTGGAAAAATCGGGTTTGCCTCCCTGGGTAAAAGGTAGTAAATCCATAAAAGGTAGCCACCCTAAATGGCGTTAAGCTTCACCTTGAGATGTCAAGCACCCACATCTTTAATCTTAAAAGATTCTTGCTTGGATCCAGATCCGGAACCGGATCGACTCCAAAAGTTAATCATTTCAAAGTTTGGGCAAGCTCCACCTCCGGTAAAATTTGTATGCAAAGCTATCCTTTACCTATTGCGTAACCTTGCTAGCTAACAAACAAACAGTCAAACAAACCGAACCAATCATATAACCTTCTTAGCGGATGTAATTCTGTCCTCTGCGTACTTTTTTTTCAGGCGGTTGACTTATTTTTCTTTTTTGCGGGCAATACGGTATTACACACGCATGGATAAGATGTTCGCATGGACGTTAGGTATAAATTGTGCAATACATATCTGGATTATTAGATGAAATAATGAAATATACCGATCTTGATTGATGTCAAATTATCATAATATTTTTGGTGAAATGGACCTTTGCAATCCATCTGCCTGACGGCGAGACTTCTGGGTCAGATTACCTTTCGCGCCATGATACATAACCCATTACTGTCAATCACCGTCATCTGTTTTTATGTTCTACCGGAGTCATGACCTATATTTAATTTAATGATATATTGCCTTCCACTCATCACTTTATTGTATTCGCCGAACATCATGGACAGGTGTGAAATAAGTACAGTCACTACTGATTTCATCGACTCGAAACACGAACTTCCACTTAATCGCGGTACATCATTACTCGATCTGCTGTTAACCCCTTGAGACCCAGAACTTAATTTCCATTGTAATTTGGGTACCATTAGACAATTTGTAGTGAATATAAGCAATAGTTTAGAGATATGACCTGTTTAGTATCCTTGTTGACTAAGTTATTTGGTATGTTCAGTTACTTTTCGTAATTTTATGGCTCCACAACATACGATTTTTTATAGTAAAGGAAAGATCTGGGTTTGAAGGGCATTCGGCCATGCTAATTCCTGTTAGCGATCTATCTGCAGCGATCAGAGGATAACACTGGCCATGTACAGCTCAATGTGAATAACGCCAGTGACACATCAATGGTTGCGTGGAGACCTATTAGCTGGTCCCAACGACCACTCAGCGAGGATAATGAGCGGCCGGCCAACTGCCACCATCGTTAATCCTCAATGGTGTTCATGGTGCTGCGGACAAGGGGGCCTCTTATACAGTCGTTTCAGGGCCTCTGTTGCACGGCCTCATGGGATGATGATTTTATTTCGTAAAGTAATAATAATAGTAATAATAATATTTTTTTTCTCGCCCGGAGGCATACAGACAAAAACAAAGCAACAAGAACAAGCCAAGGAGTTAACTTAAGTACTAGAGCAAAAACAAAAACAAGAACATAGTATAGGCACATTAGGGGACATAAAGTGAGGATAATTGTTTGTCTTTGCACCATATTGAATTTGAGGTGGTATCGTTAATTGTTTTACTTGATGGAAAATAAAAGAGAGAGAGAAGGGGAGAGAAGAGAGAGAGAGAAAAAGGAAAAGAGAGGAGAGAGAAAAGGGAGAGAGAGAGAGAAGAGGGGAAAAACCTTGCTTTTTTTGTTTTATTTCCCTTTTTAGGGTATCAATGTCTTTTTAGGGGGGTGGGCAGGTTTTTTGCCGAAACTTTTCAGCAGTCGGCACACTTGCTGAGGGGTCATGGTCCCTTTTGTGTCTTGTGGGTTTTTTCCCCGGGTCATTTTTCCCGTGGAACTGTTCGATGAGCGGGGCCCAACCCCTTGGCCCCCTGCCACCATCCCCCGTCTTTTAGAGCGCTGGGGTTGTCAGCGGGCCCCCAACTGCACCCCCGTCTCCTTTGATGGCAGCATTTTTTTCTGCTCGTGGGCCTGATGGGACGGGTTTTGGCGGAAAAACGACCTGTTCGTCTTCTGGACGGTGAATTTCCCCAGCTCAAAATTCCTGGTTTTAATTTCGGGGGGTGTCGCCCGGCATTTCCAAAAATGTCTGCAGATGCACAGGAACCCAGCGCGCGCATTGGTGTGATCCGGGCAGGGAACCCGTTGCTAGTTCTCTCGGGGCCCTTCTACGTCCCTCGCAAACGACGCTTTGGCGCAGAGAGCCCACGTACACCGGGACCGTCCCCCCCAAATTTGGCAGGACAGTTGCCCAGTAGTCAAAACTGGGGGCAGGTCCCCCGCTTTTTGCGGGGCACCAATCGTCGAACCCCAAAGCTGCCCGTTGCGTCGTCACCCAGCTGGTCAATGTAGTGGTTGTAGGGTGCTGCTGCGGGTGAAGAGGGCGCTGCTGCACTTAAAGAGCCCTCCTGGTTCGAGACAGGGGATGCCGCAGGAAGGAGCCCGGGCTTTTCCCGGCACTGGGGATCTCTCCCCTGAACCAGTGCTTCACCCTCCTTTCCCCTTTTGCACCCCCCCCCCCCCCAGTCCCCAATTTTTTCCCGTGTTTCCCCACCCTTCGATATGAAGGCCCCGCCGAAAAGGACGACAAACTTCTTCACCATATTCCTGTGGCCACTTCCACTGGAATTTTTTCTTTGCCAAAACAAAAAAGCGGTGGCGAATGTGCCCCCGGAGTCTGGCCAGGGGTTTAGATGTTCCACTGCCCAAAACCTACCACAACCATGGAAATCTTGATCATAGCCACGGTGGGGGCGCTCTCCAGGAAGGGGTAGGAGCCCGTGCGGGGGGACGGGTGGCCCGACTGGCTGGCAAGTCCCGCTGGCTTGCGTGGGGATGCAGCCCAGAAGGTTCCCACTGGAAAGTTTTTTTGTAGGGCGACTTGGGTGTGTTTTAGGGCCCCAAAAACTCTCTTTCAGCATGTTACTTGAGGCCGCTTTTTGCTTTCTCGGGATGTCCGCTGGTAGCCGGCACGGGGGTGTTCTTGATGCTGCCGACGGATGGGACATCTAATAGTAGTGCGGCAAACGGTCAACTTTTTTGAGGCCTCTTTCGTTCGGCCCTCCGAGATGATGATGCTGCGGTCAATGCCGGCCCCGGGGACCGAGGGTGTTGCATGAGGGAAATAGCAGTCCCATGGAATGACTGTTTTGCTGTGGGAACTTGGGTTTGTGGTCGATATTGTCTACCCGGCAGTCGTGAAGACTCTGCCTCTCATCTTGGGGGGCAGACTACTTGCTCCTGGTGGTAGACTGGGCAGCACTGTTCCCCAGCTGTTGGAAAGGGGAGGACCCGATCATAGGAGATAGAAAAATCCCCATGTTGCCAGCCTGTCGACGAGCTCCCTCTTGTGCGTGGGTGCATGAAGCATTAGGCCGATGTAGGTTGGAACTGGCGTTCTCCTGCGTTTTGGCTTGCCTGATTTGGGCGAGGCGTACTGCCTGTGGCGGCCCGTCGGTGCATACGCTGTTGAACTTGAGGAGCTGGGCGATGCTCAGTGCCGCGGTGTTGTGCTTCCATTCTGGTCCTTGATACTGGGACCTTCCAAGATCATAGTGACCAAAGGCAAGCAGCATGGTGGCACGGAGTCCGGGTTTGGCATCCTGCGGGGAAACCCGTGAACACCTTGGCATCTCCGATGATGTGGCTTTCTCCCAATTTGGGCAGCACGCGCCAGGTGGACAGCATCAAGGTCTCTGTCCAGTTCACAAGCCTTTGCCAGGGCATCGCCGAGGTCTTCATGAATGCAAGCAGGACATCGCGCCCCCTGGTGCTGGCAAAACATGTTGGAAGTGAAACAAGCAGTCTCTGCTTAAGACGGGTCGTGTGCACCCTGCCCTCATGCTTGACTCCCAGTTGTTTTCCCTCCTTGACGTTATAACTGCGCCAGGTCAGCAAGTTTGAAGACCGGAGACGTCTCGTCATCCATGTGAGCTTCTTCAATAAACACACCAGCTCTGCGAAAGCAAGTCTTGCTATTGCTGTTCATCGTCTGTACCTTTTTCCCGCCGTTTCCTTAATCTTCCGTGCGCGATTGTACAAGTTTTAGGAGACAATTTCGGGGGTACTTGGCCTCCTGTGAACCATGTCCCCAGCGTTCAGTTGCGTCAGGAGGTCCATGTCAGATGTGACTCAAGCGACTACTAAGGTTCCTAGTAAGTCACCCGGGATTGGTGTTTGGAAGGTAGTTGATCATGGAGCCCGCCCGAAGGAGAAAAAGGTAAACAATGACCATCTTGTGTGCACGAACTCATTTCAGGTACTCTCGGGGCTGCAAGAGGATGATACGGAGGTTAGGATGGTAGACGATACATCATTACCCGAAGGTAAAATCTTGGTTGTTGGTGACAGTCAGGTTAGGCATCTTGACAGCAGGTTTTGTGACAGAGAAGGGATGCGCATGAAGTCGGTGAGTTACCCAGGGAAGGGGATAGGTTATATTAGTGACAAGATAGTTGAGTGCATGGCGGACCAAGGGAAAAAGCCCATCGTCTGCCTGAGCGCTGGGGGAAATGATGTTGAATGTGTAAGAAGTGAGGAATTGCTACGGCGGTTCAAGGAAGCTGTAGGTAAAGTTAGGGACAGAGGTGGGTTCCCTGTGCTGTGTGGTGTCCTTCCAAGACGCTTTGTTGACGACATGTGGTACTCCAGGGCTATTGCTGTGAATTGCCGGCTGGCACTTCATTGCAAAGCCAATGGTTGGGCCTTTGTCGACAACTGGGACCTCTTTTTCGGGCATAACCACCTCTACCGCAGGGACGGGGTGCACTTTTCGAGGAAAGGAGTTCAGATCTTATCTGAATCCCTTGAAAGGGAGGTAGATGCACTGCAGGCTTTTTTAAGATAGAGAACCGGGGTTTAGACACGGGGGTCGGGGTAAAGGAAACTTGCGACACTAAGAGGAGTTTCAGAAGGCAGGGAACTAAAGTGATGCGTAAGAAGAGAGAGAGGAAGGGTTTAGTTAAAGATAAAGGGAAAATTGACAAAAAAAAAAGGAGTTGCTTGAAGGTTTACTATACAAACTGTAGGAGTATTTTTAAAAAGATATATTTCCTGAGAGGAATAAATAGTGTAGAGGATTTTGATATAATAGCATTAACAGAAACATGGTTGGATATGTAAGGAAAGGTATTCGATCCGGAAGTCGAGATAGCTGGGTATAAGTTATTTCACAAGGACAGAGTTGGCAGGCGAGGTGGAGGAGTTGCGCTTTATGCAAGAGATACACTGCAGTGTTGTGTTAATAATGGTATAAAAACAGATGACAGCATAGAGTCTATATGGATAGAGGTTACGGAGGGAACTGAGAAAATGGTTTTGGGTGTAGTGTATAGGCCTCCAAACTTATGTAAAGAGGATTCAGCTCCTATATGGGAAGAAATAAACAAGGCCTGCAGATATAATCGATTATGCGTGGTGGGAGATTTTAATTTTAGGAATATAGACTGGGATTTAATCATAGGTGACAGCGATACAGATGAATTGTTAAATATAATCCAGGATAACTTCCTAAGTCAAGCAGTCAAGGAGCCTACTAGAGGAAATAATATTCTAGATCTATTGCTGACAAATAAGACGATTTAGTTACAAATGTGGAGGTCGGTGGGAAATTAGATAATAGCGACCATTATGAGATCAGATTTTGCTTAAAATGGGAAGTTGGAAAATGAAGTGGCAATAGGCATCGAATACCTAATTTCAGAAAGGCCAATTATGCGGGATTAAGAAGACACCTGGAGGTTATCAATAAGAGGTGTGGGATGGAGGAGAAGAAATTTTCCCAGGACAGGGCGATGACAGCTGGAAAGGCCAATTATGAAGGATTAGGAAGGCACCTGGAGGTAATTGGCGCTGTCAGATATGGTAGTGAGGTCGAGGCTGAGGAGATAATTAGAGCGGTTAGACAGGGAAGTGAGGTCAGGGCTGAGGAGGTAATTAGAGAGGTTAGAAGGGGAAGTGAGGTCGGAGCTGAGGAGGATTATGCCTCATTTGTAAGGAATATAATTGACGGACAGAAAGAAATATTCCTTATAGGGAAATAAGGTCCAAAAGAGTGATCCAAAATGGATGACCCCAATTTAAAACACAACATTGGAGTAAAAAGAAACATTTATTTAAGGTTCAAGGCAGGATTGGTAAACAAAGAACAGTATAACGTGATGGCGAGGACAGTGAAGAAATTACTCGAGTTGCTAAGAACAATTATGAGATTAAAGTAGCAGAACAGGCGAAAAGGGACCCAAAGGGGTTCTATCAGGTTTATAAAACAAAGACAAGGGAATTAGTTGGGCCGTTAAGGTCAGGACAGGGTGAGGTCTTAAATACGGATGAGGATATGTGTAGGAGTCTAAATTTTTTTTCTAAGTTTTTTACGGAGGAGGATACACAGACGATACCTGATAGTGAACAGATGTTTAAAGGAAGCGATGAGGAGAAACTCAAAGATATTGTGATAACTAGGGAAATGGTGGAAGAGGGTATAGAAAAAATGAAAACATTTAAATCGCCAGGACCAGATGAAGTGTATCCCAGGGTATTAAAGGAATGCAAGGAGGTTGTTAGTGAGTCGTTAGTGCACATTTTTTAGGAAATCGGTTGAGATAGGCGATGTGCCATTATTGTGGAGGCAAGGAAATGTTGTTCCCATATTTAAGAAGGGAGACAGAGGACTAAAGTCAAATTATCGACCCGTAAGTCTAACATCAGTGGTGGGTAAATTATTGGAATCTATTATTGCAAAAAACATTAGAGAGCACTTAGATAAACATAGTTTGATCAATGATTCACAACATGGATTCACCAAGGGTAGGTCATGTCTCACCAATTGATTGAGTTTTTATAGGAAAGTTTATGAGACGGCAGATAATGATAATGATTATGATATAATATATCTGGACTTTAGTAAGGCATTTGACAAAGTACCACACGAGCGACTCTTAAATAAGGTTAGGGCTCATGGTATAGATGGGAAGGTTCTTCATTGGATCAGAGCTTGGCTAAGTAATAGGCAACAAAGGGTTACAATTAATGGTTCCAAATCTGAATGGGGACTGGTGACAAGTGGACTTCCACAAGGGTCTGTTTTGGGCCCATTACTATTTTTGATTTACATCAACGACTTGGATAGTGGGATTAGCAGTGATATCAGCAAGTTTGCTGATGATACTAAGTTAGGTAGGATTATTGGATCACAGTCTGACGTAAACATATTGCAGGGAGACTTAGATAAACTTAACGAGTGGGCAGTCAGATGGCAGATGGAATTTAATATTGATAAATGTAGCGTTATGAATGTTGATAGAAAAACCCCTGGTAATAGATACACCATAAGCAATGTATCGCTGAATAGATCAGAAGGTGAAAAAGATCTTGGAGTGAGGGTGAGCCCAGACCTCCGACCTAGGAAACAATGTATTGAGGCCAGAAATAGAGCTAATAGAGTATTAGGATTCATTACCAGAAGTGTTAAAAGTAGAAGTGCGGAAGTTAATATAAAGCTTTATCTGGCTCTAGTCAGGCCTCACCTAGACTATGCAGTTCAGTTTTGGTCTCCATATTACAGGATGGATATAGTGTTGTTAGAAAAAGTGCAGAGAAGGATGACCAAAATGGTACAAGGGATGCGTAACTTTAGTTATGAGAGGAGATTGAAGTTATTAGAATTACACTCACTCGAGAGACGCAGAGTAAGGGGCGATCGATAGAAGTTTTTAAGTGGATAAAGGGATTTAATAAAGGAGAGGTAGGAAAAGTTCTTACGGCTTTTAACCAGGGTAGAACAAGAAGTAACGGATTCAAGCTGGAAAAGCGTAGATTTAGAAAGGAAATAAGGAAAAACTGGTTCACAAATAGGGGGCATGGTGAATGAATGGAATGGTCTCAGTAGACAGGTAGTTAGTGCCGAGTCATTGGGGAGCTTTAAAGGGGAGCTGGATAGGTTCATGGATGGGGATGAAAGGTGGATGTAGGTAGTGTTGGGAATGGATTTGTACCTTTGGGTTTTTTGGGTTTATTTAATTCATTTATTTTTTCTTTGCTTTATTTGATAGATTGGGGATAATTAACACTTGTTTCACTAATTGTAATGTTGAGCGCGAATGTGAATAAAGTCAGTCTGGAACGAGCGGCCATGGTGTTTACATCCCCTACCTGACCGGCGGCTGGTACGTGAGCCGTCTAACAACACACCACATCTTCGCCTGATCGCCCCTGCCTTAGCAGCTGTTCCAGGGGCGAACAGGTAGTGTTAGGTGACAGGAACTACCCACTGATCTATATAATATGGATCACGGATCTGGGCTAGCTGTGGCCGAGATACTGAAGTCAGCCACCAGCCACCAGCCGCCATCTTGCCAATACCAAAACAAATACATGGGCCGCCCAGGCAGTGGCTGGGTGTTGGCTGCTGGCATGTGATAGCCTATATTACCACCTACTACTACTATTAACCCCCTTTTAAACTACTACTATTACCACCTACTACTACTATTACCACCTACAACTACTATTAACACCTACTACTACTACTAAACTTCCAACCTAGTGCATCGTCGAACCTTCCAAGTCATTTATTTACGTGTGATACACAGACAACAGGTGTGTTGCGAGGCCGTACAGGTGTGTGGTGACAGGTGTCTTGCGAGGCCGTACAGGTGTGTAGTGACAGGTGTGTTGCGAGGCCGTACAGGTGTGTAGTGACAGGTGTCTTGCGAGGCCGTACAGGTGTGTAGTGACATGTGTGTTGCGAGGCCGTACAGGTGTGTAGTGACAGGTGTGGTTGCGAGGCCGTACAGATGTGTAGTGACAGGTGTCTTGCGAGCCGTACAGGTGTGTAGTGACAGGTGTGTTGCGAGGCCGTACAGGTGTGTAGTGACAGGTGTGTTGCGAGGCCGTACAGGTGTGTAGTGACAGTGTGGTGTATGTGGTAAAGCGAGAGAGGGCTAGGAGTGCGGTGTTACCCTTTCCCGAGTGTGTGTGTGTCTGACCTAAAGAGCGAACGCGCAGTTCTCGTCCACTATAACGGCATCAGCCCCGTACCGCCGCGGCCACGGGTACGGCGCGGGCCACAGTGTGTCCATAGAAGCTACTCTCGGGGATTACAGGAAGTTTAAATGAATAAAAAAAACTTTGGCCTAATCAAAAACCTTTCTTAATTAGGTATATTGAATTGAAAGTAGTTAGTTTCGTACACTGATTTTGAGTATTTTCGTACATACCTGGTGTCGTTTCGTAACTCTAGTAGTCAAGTTCAACTCTGAGCTGAGTGTACGAAACGACTAGGGTTTTCATATAGACTACGAAACAACTTTTGGTAATAATGGATGAGAGTTTCGCGGTCGTTTTCAGAGACACCAACTATTTTTCTTGGCCTACAATAGGTGCTTGTTGCAATGGAGTAGTTTTATTTTGCGCAACCCCCCCCCCCAAAAAAAAATAATAAAAATGATAATAATGAAACCTAACCTAACCTTATAGGTTTTAATGAAACCTAACCCTAACCTTAAAGGTTTTAATGAAACCTAACCCCTAACCTTAAAGGTTTTAATGAAACCTAACCTAACCTTAAAGGTTTTTCATGAAACCTAACCACTAACCTTATAGGTTGTAATGAAAACTAGACATAATTTAACCCAAAAGATACTTTTTTTCCCTTTGTTTTCCGAATATAGCACTCCCTTAAACAGCATTTAAATGCTTGTGTCTTTGTTATTAACCGCACTCAGGTCTGTAAAAGCATTTTTGCTATAACAAAACACGATCAAAACCAAGACCTTAGTCTCTCAGTTGATTTGTCTCATGCACTATTAGTGCCCGTTAATTTCCGTTCGTGCTAACTAATGTGCACCTCAAAATGGTACCTCTAACCCTTCTTTTCTCTTTCTCATAGCATAAATGTTGGAGTTCGGAACATGGGTCAAAACAAGGAACACTAGTCTCTCATGTTGATATTCTCATATCACTCATTATTGCACTAATGTGTTCAGATGAGATAGTTTCAAAATGACATCTTTGAAATGGTTTTAATCTAACCTTTCTTTTTCTACCCCTTTTTCATAGCATAAATGCTGTTTGAAGAGTGCTATAACAGGAAACATGGGTCAAAACAAGAACACTAGTCTCTCAGTTGATATGTTCATCTCACTCATCATTCCACGTTATTTGCTCAGATAACTACTGTTCACTCACTGAAATGGTAAATCTAACCCTTTCCTTTTTCCCATGCAACTCCTTTATGCTATAAAAAGGAAACATGGGTGAATAAGGTAAATAGTCCTCATGTTTTAGTACATTTTTAGCACTCACACCGGGTTTTTGTCATATACTTTGTGTCACCTTGCTTGTTCCACACTGAAATTGTTACAGTTTTACCCCTTAACTCCTTATGCTATAGAAAAAAAAGTATAATATCGTCCCATTTTATTTTTTTAACGTACAGCGTGTAGTGACTCTTAGTGCGGTCCGATAAATTAAGAGTATAAAAATGGGTTTATTATATCTACCTATATAGTTTGCCCCATGGTTGTTACTAGTGGGGAGACTGGGTGTGGTGTGGTGAGTGGTGGCTGGGGGGTGGGTGTGGGTGTGTGTGTGGGGTGTGTGTGTGTGTGGGTCGTGGGGTCTGGGTGGGGTGGGTGTGGGTGTGGTGTGTGGTGGGTGTGGGTGTGGTGTGGGTGGGGGGTGGGTGTGTGTGGTGGGTGTGTGTGTGTGGGTGGGTGTGTGGTGGGGGTGTGTGTGGTGGGTGCGTGTGTGTGTGTGTGGTGTTACTCACAGGTGGAAAGATTTGCCACTTCCAGGTCCTGGTCTGTTTGTACAGGACATAGCAGCACAGCTTGGCATGACGAGGCGATAAGCACAACCAGACAGCAACGCGAGCCGCAGAAACAAGGCTTTGTTTTGGTATTAGCAAGATGGCGGACAGTTGGAAACCAGTGCTGAGCCAGGCTTCCGCGATCCATGTTATATAGATCAGTGGAACTACCACGTGTAGGCCTCGCGGCCTCTTGTAGCTTCCTTATTTTCTTATGTTCTTATGTTCTTATGTCGTCCAGAATCAGTGCGCAAGACACTTGACACGCGAGTCCAGTTGGAAAGTTGCAGCTTCATGAAGACCAGCACTACCAAGAGCTTCTCCGCAGAAGAAGCATTTCAATTCTTGGTGTTTCGTCTCAGTACTTGATGGTCGTGACAGATATCGAGTTCGCTTGCGGGCAGCAACTTCCTCTTCTTCGTTGGCGCCTATTTTCAGGTGCCTCTTCTCAGCTCTGTCTAACTTGGTCTTGTTATACCTCAGCCTGCAGGTCTTGTGGTATCGTGCATTGTTGGCGCTCAATGCTGCTTCAACGCCACTGCCTTCATCTAATCGGCTCAACAGAAAAGAGTTGGGGAGCAATCCAAGCTCATTGAACCTTCTCAGATGTCCAGCGAGAATGCTGTAGCTGCACCCCTTGTCTTGGCGTGTATTCTGGGATGGACTTGTCAGCGACTCTGGCGTCGTTTTTTGGCATATGAAGCATAATGACCAGTCTGTCTCTGTTGCTGGCTGGGCGGAGGTAGACGGAGCTGCTTCTGCACCACGAGGCTCAACGAGTTTGAAGCTCTTCGACATTGTTCTGGAAATGGAAAATGACAAAGTTGTATGCAGGGAGCACTCAGAATCCAATTGAATTAGGACATGTTCAATGGACCCGTTTACTCACTCCTAAAACACGGAATTTTGTGAAGCTTTGGATGTAATATAAGCTACTTATCACTGTACTCATATTCATTTTGCTTAAAAATGCACCATGAATGAGATATATGCAGTTTTTTGGGCCAAAATATGACGTGGCCGCGGAACGCGCTGTGATTGGTTGTGACGTAGTCAGCGCAGAAACATCCCTTCTGCTTCCTTCTCTACCCCGCTTCCTCGCCTATATAGCTGGACAAAGAGAACACACTGTTTGTTATGTGCCAATCTGCTAAAACACCACGATTAAAACACCAGAGAGTGTTCATATCTGTGTCCAAAGACAAGAAAAAAAGTAAACAGTGGTGGATGTCTACTATAGGCGTGATTCCCCTGAGGGAACACACATGTTACTCTGTGTGTGTGGTGTGTGTGTGTGTGACACTGCGTGTGTGTATATACATAGTACTACGTACGGATTGGTGATTGGTGTTTGTCTGTGTATGCAGTGATGAAGTAACAAACGCCTACACACACACATGCACACACACATACACAACACACGCAGCGTTGTGTTATTGTGACTGCTGTGGGCACGGAAGCATCCAAAAGAACATAATAACATAAGAAAATAAGGAAGCTACAAGAGGCCGTGAGAACCTACACGAGGTAGTTCCTGTAGTGATTGTGAATTTCCCTTCATCTAGGGCCCTAGGCGATTCATTATGTACTCTTGACGAACTCATAGAAAAACAGGTATAGAGTGAGAGCGCCTTCCACCACCCACACACACACACACATCTGATCAAGAGCACACTGCGCCTTCCACACACACACATAGTAAATATGTGTGTGTGTTGTAACGTTGTATTTACTATTTAACTAGTAGGTATTTACTAGTTCTAACATACAGGCGAAGCTGTACTTGCTCTGTAGTTGTCCCGTCTGCCTGAATTATATTTCGTTTGCCTCTTTGAAGTCCTAAATGACTTCGTTGCTATGTGTGTATGTATGTGTATGCGTGGAAGGCGCCAGTCTGTCTCTTGAAGGATGTGTATGTGTGTGTTGGTGTAAGGTGCTCTCATTCTACCTGTTCTTCTATGAATTCGTCTATGATGTGTATGTATGTGTATTGGTGGAAGGCGCTCTCATTCTACCTGTTCTTTCTATGAATTGTCTATGATGTGTTGTGTGATGTTGTGTGTTGGTGGAAGGCGCTCTCATTCTACCTGTTCTTCTATGAATTCGTCTATGATGTGTATGTGTGTGTGTACGTGTTGGTGGAAGCTAGGCGCTCTCATTCTACTTGTTCTTTTATGAATTCGTCTATGATGTGTGTGTGTGTGTGTGTTGGTGGAAGGCGCTCTCATTCTACCTGTTCTTCTATGAATTCGTCTATCTGTCTAGCTGTAGGCTACATGTCATTGTAGGTTCATTTGAGCTCTTTGTAAGGAGTTGCGATGCCTAAAGTCATCACTTGCCTGTTGTCATGGGTCACTTGTCCCTGTCTAATCACTTCTTACTTATAAACTACAACTGATATATTCACAAACACAGTGAAAACCTACCACAAAACTTGAAGGAGGATTATTGGCCATCTTGCGGTAGTAGGGGTAATGCAAGTTAATGTTACTGTGGAGCGGCCCGCTGCGGCCGCTTGACAACTCTGCGTTGTTGACGTACAGGCATGGCGCCGGTCGTTTTGGGGCGCACAAATTTTCCTCCACTTAAAATGGCTGTATCATCAAAAATACTGCTCACATCGAAAATTCAGCATCACTGCCCTACTATATGAGTCTTGAAGATTTCCAATCTATCGTTACCTCAAGTAGAGTAAATGGGTCCATTGAGAGATGTTTGTCATGGTTGTTATGCTAATCTATGAATAATTCAATAAATCGATAATAAGATAAGATTTTTTAAACACATGGGCACCTTTCTTTGTTGTTAAATGCTACCCTACATTAGCAACAACACGCAACATAATGTTTGCACAAAATTGCAGATTCAAAACAATAATTTTTCCCTGCTCATTTACTCAGTACATCTCATTCACCTAGGGATAAGTCTTCCTCGGCAACCACATGGCGGCCATTTTGGAAAATGGCCGCCACGGACGCCAGGGGGCAGTTGGGCGATGGCTCCACATCCAAATTTCTTCATAATATATTGGTCTACCTCTGTGCCCAAATTGGTGCTTGTATCAAAAAATGCACAATAGGTTTGAATATCCTAGGTAAACCGCCCCACTATAGCCAGTAGCCATACTATAGTGTTGTATAGCTGCCTCTCGACTAGGCTGCCGATTTACATAAGTGGCCTAAATTCCTATGTAGCGTGCATTTAGCGATCGATGGTTTACACCTCGTGGGATGTATGATTACATGACTTAAATTAACATCAATACATTACATAAGGACTGATATCTTGGTAAAAATAGGGGTTCGGTCAAATTTTTTTCACCAATTATAATTTTCCTCATTTGTTTATGTATTCGCATTTAACGAGTGGTTTTTGGTACTTGTTAAACATATCTTACTGGACATACATGTGGTAGCATTTGGCCAAGAACCCTCTAACTGATACCCCGACCACTGAATGTTATATACTGTAGCAGTTTACAATGATTGATTATCAAAAATCCTTTTCAGACCTTGACCAATATGTCTGGATGCCTTGTATATTCAATGGTAGATCACTTGCTTGAATATAAACTTTGTCTACACACTGTAGTTAATAGTCTGCTTGGTGCTGGCAATTCAGGACTTCTAAATTATATAAGACATAAACCTTATAAATTATCTAATTAAATAGGACCTAAACCTATTACAGCCCACAGATAATAAAGTGGATAGAATTATTACTGTCTCATGAAACCACCACACCTCACTCATTTTCCAGTATTTAACTACAGTAAACACCATCGTATCCACACTTATTCCCCCAAAGTCTGTTCAACATTATGAGGGTTATTTGTCTTGGTGCCCTCCTAGAACTCAAAATAAGTATTGAGCTAACAGCCACTATGCGCACTTTATCGAGTGTGGTCCTCATTTCTTGTAATCTTTGTTAGAATTAACCAAGGTTCTGTCAGTTTCTGAGCTCCACACAACACAGTTCATTCAAAAACTTCAGATTTCATTGATGATTATGAATTTTTTATTTACATATTGTGAGCGTTTCAGGCTAAGTTATGACCATATGCTGAAAAGGTGATACAAATTAATCAAGATTGTATATGGAATTGGACCAAGATAATGGTTTTCTTTGGCTGTTGTGCCCATTATTTGAGATTAAGCCTTCTTTTATCCTGTCACAGGTCAAGTAATATTGCTCGTCTGGATACGAGGGCATTTTCTGTAGCCTATGTCTAACATATCCTTACAAATCAAGCACGTAACTGTCATTAAAATTACTCGTCCAGTTGTCATGCTCTTCATTACAAGCTTTTGAAATGTCAGTCTTTAGTGTCTGGTTGGTCCTTTCATCTTGACCATTTATTTGTGGATGGTAGGCCGAGGTCACCAGATGTTTAATTTTGAACAGGGCCAATACATTCTTGCTGACCTTGAAAAATAACATAATTGAATAAATGACAAGATAGCACAAGATAAACTAGAAGTTACAAATAAATCAGTCTCATAAAAGGTTGACTAATGACTGTATGATCAGTCAGTAAAGATGTGGTCTAGTGGCCATTAGAAATGTTAAGAGTTAATGAGTGGCTGAGACAGGTTATTATGAAGTTATAGTGTCACTCATAAGGCAGAAGGATTTCTGAAGGTGGGGTGCCAGTAGGCAGACCAAAGAATACAAAGGACGAGGTCTTGAGGAAGGACCAAGAAATCAAGCTATAAAGTGCACGTCACCGAGCTGTCTGGCAAGCTACCATGAGGTGACAAAGACATAAAACATATGACTCAAAATTCTAATGATAATGAATTGCTGGCATGATAGAGGAATTTGTTGATATATCCATTACCCAAATCGATGAAAAAAGAATGTTTACATTGAATTCGCCAGTAGCTTCTCTACATTTTCTTTTTTGTAAATCACATAATTTCTCTTACATTTACCTCAATAACAAATTCTTGACCTTGATCGGTTATAATCGTCGATGGTGGGCCATAGGCGTAGATAATTTTTAATATGGCCTTGGCAACACTGGGGCCGGATTTGTCTGGTAGTGGGTAGGCCACCACCCACTTGGTGAAGAGATCCGTCATCGTGATGATGAACTTATTCCCTTTTGGTGTAATTTTAAAGGGACCTATAAGGTCCACACCCAGCACTTCCCATCTTCACTCAGCCTTGATGGGATGTATTTCGGGACCTTGTGTTTGTATTTTTCTGAAAAACTGGCACTTGGGACAGGTCTGGATCTGAAAATTTCACACATTTATCATATAAGACCCTGAAAAGGTTGTTTGTGGATGAATATCTGACAGGATATCAGAACCTGGTTGACAACTGAATTCAAAAAGACGGAACCAGTACCATTTGCATTACATAGCTACCATCCTCCTTTCGGGTATCCAGTCTGAAGGCTCCACGACAACAAAAGAGTGAATAACAACAAAGTTATCAAGTTCTTGGCATGGCATCGGACTACAGCAGAAGACACAATCAACAATCTGGGCACGACTCTATTGGTTGAATCAATGACTATATAAGACTTATTCATAAAGGAATTATGCATAAACATCCCATTACACATGCCTACACATTACACAACCATGAATTAGGAAGTTAGGATGCCTCGTTTTGCTGACGAGATGTTTATGTAGAACTTAATGAAATGTTTTTTGAAAGTCGAGAGCAAGTAGTTGAATTTTTTTTTTACAAAACTGAAACAATCAAGAAGGTTGTGAAGCATGAACATCTGTTTCTCATCCCAAGTCTTTGATTATGGTAAATACCTACCATTTTGTCTCTCATAAACATTTTCCCAAATTAATTAACCTCCAACTCAGATGTAAGGTCAGATGTGTGAGGTCTCCATGATTGTTTAATATTTCTTTTTTGGATGGTTGTAAGAGGCTAAATGTTAGTTAAGTTGGGAAACAAACGATGCAAGGCGCAAAAGAGTGGGGTTGGCTGTGCTACCATGTCAATTTGCCAATGTCACCATTTTGCTAACAGAGTGAAACTTGAAAATGTCCTGACTCTTAAAAAAAGTATTTCCATCACCAATTCTTGGTTCAATGCATAACACTGAAGTGTTATGCATAACAATGCATAACACTTCATCAGACCCCGTGTTGGGGTCTGGTGTCGCGCAATAGCCAATCATCTCCAAGCTTACTTTATAAAGCGTTTTGGGGTTACACGTGGTTTTGTTTACAAACACATTTCATGAATGTATCAAATCTCCATAATTGTAATAAATGATGTCTCAAGAGGTTATTTATCATTATGGTTCATCATAAAGGTTCGTTTTGCACGTCTGTCACCTGATTCGAGGTAATCTATTAACAAAAATCATGACTATTACTAAAAACCCTCAAAATAGACTGATATGAGTGTCCGTGTGTGATTCTACACATATGCAATGATTCTTCGTCTTCTTATCTGTCGAGGAGAAAAAGTGGAGAATTTGGCCAACAGCTGTAGTGGTTAGCACGCTCGGCTCACAAACGAGAAGTCCCGGGTTTGATCCCCGGGCAGAGCGTAGATAGATGTGTGGTCTTTCTTAAAACCCGAGCCCCTGTCCACCCAGCAGTGAATAGGTACCGGGTGTTAGCCGGGGGTTTGTGACCCCCCTCCCGGGGTGGTGGCTTCGGCCAACACTAAGCTGCAGCGGTAGATCACTATAGCTCTGAGGAATTATCCTCTAAACCAGTGGTTCCCAACCTTTTGGGGGCCGTTACCCACCCACAATGCACATTTTTCCCAGACCCATTACCCCTAGGCTAGGTAGGCTCTAAACTTATGTTTGAACGGGTTGGTTTTTCACTTGTAACATCTGTAGGTGCGAGCGCCGTAGGTGCGAAGCCCTTCACGGCGTGGGGTCTGGAGCCCACTCAAGGGCCCCAGAATTTTTTTTAAGGTTTTTGCATGCTTTTCCTGCAATCTGACGTATATTTGGGAGCAAATTGAGATAAAGCCAAAACTATAAAAAATTTTTTTTTTTTTTTTTTTTTAAGCCAAGGTATGGCGAGTGCCATACCTTGCCATACCCAAACGACGCCACTGCCCCCATGGATAGATACCCAGCCACGTCACTGCTAACAAAGCAATCCAGTCCTTAAACAACCCACAAACTACGTAGCAAAAAATAACTAAGTATATAAGATGATATCCTACCCACAATCCTCTGCGACGCTGTTAACCCCTTGAGACCCAGAACGTAATTTCCATTGTAATTTGGGTACCATTAGACGATTTTTTAGTGACTATAGGCAATATTTTATAGCTATGACCTGCTTAGTATCCTTGTCCACTATCTAATTTGGTTTATTTAGTTACTTTTCGTTATTTTATGGTTAACAACAGACGATTTTTTATAGCAAAGGTAAGATCTGGGCTTGAAGTTGTTAATGATTTCGAAGTACTAACGAACCCTATCAATAGAAGCTTTAAAAAAATACTACAACACGATACCAACACTATTACTAACTCACATTTACTAACATTTAAGACTTGGATAACGTTACAGGTCAAGAATTATTGGTCAAAAGTCAACAGGTCAGGGCATGGGAAGGAAATAAGGGAAAGGTTTAGTGTTTCGAAGCAGTGTTGAGCAGAGTTGATCTCCTTCAGTAATTCGGTCCGAGCGGTAGTCGAGGCCGCGCCAGCGATCAAGCAGGACGTGTGTGTGCAGGCAGCTGGGAGGAGGCAGAGCACAATTTTGGCCAAGCAACGCTTTATTTTGTTGCTATTCTTCACATTTCTGCAACGTAAGGTAAATAGAGAGAGAAAGGGAGGGAGTGAGAGGAATGAGTGGGCAGTGGCGGATCTAGGGGGCCCCTGAAATCTCATTGGCCACCCCAGTCTGAGTCAAGAGGTCTAATGAAAATTCAACCATTTCTTTTTAATGACTATGGCCTGGCCACCCCACACTAGATCTGTGTCCAACCTTGGCCACCCCAGTCACCATGTCCTGGCGGCGCCGCTGTGAGTGGGAGAGAGGGGGAGGGAGGGAGTGTTAGCTTACGTGTGATTTGACTGAGGCCCCCAGGTGCCCCCCCACTGGCCATGGCTGCCGTAATCTGCTTGGACCTGTGACTGACGATATACCACAATGCCCTTCTATGTGGCCACAGGCAGCCTCGTTTGGCCCAGTAGGGTTGTTGCTGTCTGTTCTTCCTTTGTATTCCTTTGTATGTGGTATCAGAATGGCCCTGAGCTCTGCTTGCCATAGTGCCCCCCCCCCCATCAGTGGCGTACTAAGGGGGGGGTGGGGGTCCGCCTGGGGTGACAGACAAAGGGGGGAGGTGCCTTGTGGATGGCAGGGGGGTGGAACTCGCAGCTCATGCAGATTGAATACGTAGTAATACTATTAACTCCTTCACGCTCAGATATTTACTTTGCTATAAAAACTTGTCTGTTGTCGAGCCATGAAATTATGAAAAGTAACTGATTATTAGCTAGTGGACAAGGATACTAAACAGGTCATTTATCTATAAAATATTGCTTATATTCATTAAAATCGTCTAATGGTACCCAAATTACAATGGAAATTACGTTCTGGGCCTCAAGGGGTTAACACGTTGCCAGCCGCCACACCACATCAACAGTCCCAACAGATCGTCACGTCTATACCGTGCAATGTTTATCTTTTTTCCTGATCACCTTTCTTCTATAACATTTTTTGGGCTGAAGAACAGAGTTACGGGTACGCTGTGAGATGTGAGCAGCGGCGGGAGGCATATTCCCGTTCTCTATGAGAGTGTGTGGTTTCCGAGTGAAGACGCTTGGCTGTAGCTTCAAAACTAACCATAGGATAATCTCGAAAATACCCTCATTGTAATTCCCACACAAAGTTACTATATGATGGGCCTAGCATATCTATCCTCCCCAGACCGTAACCTAACGTAACCTAACCTGACGTGTTCAAGAGTAAACCCCACATACTCTTCCAGAAAACGGGAATGTACCGGCGGGAGGGGAAGGCCGGAATCAGGGATGCCACTCCTTGAGATTTTTACCAAAATCTTGGGATTTGTGACATGGCCTTGGGATATTTTTTGGCTATCTTGGGATTTTTCGGGGGATTATTCAAGTATTTCTCCAGTAGTTTATCTCAAGGTAAGCATGTGTACCGTATTTAGGATTCAGTTTAAATGTATTTTTAAAGACCTTGGGATATATTTGTCTCTTTTAAAAGGGGGCTAGACAATTTCGTAGATGGGGATGAAAGGTGGATAGAGCCAATAGGGAGGGTCAAGTCAATAGGGAGTTTTAATAGGAGGCTAGACAATTAGAGGACGCAATGTTCATGATACCTTATTTAGTCTTACCCAATCTTAATCCCTTAGTCAATAGGGAGTTTTTAGTCAATAGGGAGTTTTTATCAATAGAGTTAGTCAAGGGTTTAAAGACAGACATTTCATGGATGGGGATGAAAGGTGGATGTAGGTAGTGTTAATTAACAGGAACTACCACGTGTAGGTCTCCCGGCCTCTTGTAGCTTCCTTATTTTTTTGGTACTTGTTCTTGGACGTGAACATTTCTGCAGCACTTGTACTTGTATCTTAAGACTTAATCCCCTACAGATTGTAAGGGAAATGTTTACATCTCAGAATCTCTTGAAATTTTGTTCACAGAAGGTTTGTGGCAAGGTGAACTAGAATTAGGAGTAAATGTTATGATTGCTACAATTCTACACTTTATTTCATAGTAGTTACTCTACTGTTTGTGGTGATTGTGTTCTTATAAGATTGTATTTCAACAGGAGCGGGTGATTGCAGTGTTGCCGTGTGTTGTGCACCATGAAGAAGAGAACACCATTACTACCATGACACCAAAATGAACACCATTACTACCATGACACCAAGATGATCCCTGCCATCCCTCCACGCCAGGCAAGTCATAGTAATAGTAATAGTAAATTTATTGCCATTATTGTTACATCTATAAACTGCCACTCCACGCCAGGCCAGTGTTCAAGGCTGTGGTAAAACTGTGACTGCCTTGTAAGTCATTAACACCTTCACGCCCAGATCTTTCCCATGCTATAAAAAATCGTCTGTTAGCCATAAAATTACGAAAAGTCACTGAATATACCAAATTAGTTAGTGGACAAGGATACTAAACAGGTCATATCTATAAAATATTGCTTATAGTCACAAAAAATCGTCTAATGGTACCCAAATTACAATGGAAATTCCGTTCTGGGTCTCAAGGGGTTAATGGTGTTCCTGATAAGGCTTTGTTTCAGGAATACTTGATTTTGGAAATAATTTTGCTCTTGCTGAGATATTAGTAAGTGAAAGTATTAGTTGAGATTATGATAGGGAATATACAAATACATGTGCGGTGTAGCGCGTTAAAAGGCTGAAAGCGACACAGTTATAGTCTACCACATCATTTTTGGACGCCATTCTACAGCGAGCAGACAAAAAACTGGTTTTCGCCCTCTTTGTTTTTGTAAAGCTTTATTTAACATATGGTATAAGTATGTAGGGGAGGCGGTAGCAGAGTGGTTAGCGTCACCGAGTGGCGTTCTCGAAGACCCGCGTTCGATCCCGAGTGAGGCCCATAAATCCACTTAATATCTTTCTGCACCGTCGAGTGGCGGTGAAGTGTTCTGGTGACAGCCGTTGAATCGGGGAAGGGGGCNAAAATTTCTGAGATATTAGTAAGGAAAGTTTTAGTGAGATTAGATAGGAATATACAAATACTTGCGGTTTTTTTTTTTAGCGCGTTAAAGGCTGAAAGCGACACAGTTAGTCACCACATCATTTTTGGACGCCATTCTACAGCGAGCAGACAAAAAACTGGTTTTCGCCCTCTTTGTTTTTGTAAAGCTTTATTTAACTATGGTATAAGTATGTAGGGGAGGCGGTAGCAGAGTGGTTAGCGTCACCGAGTGGCGTTCTCGAAGACCCGCGTTCGATCCCGAGTGAGGCCCATAAATCACTTAATATCTTTCTGCACCGTCGAGTGGCGGTGAAGTGTTCTTGACGCCTAAGAACACCCACATGCCTTGTCCATTAACTCTACCTTCGATTGCCAGTGCATCGGAGGACACAGGGGGGCGGCATGAGCCTCTAATTACAGGCGTCACTATAACAATCCTGTCTGCGCCAACAATCACAGCCCTCAAGTGAACGAACCTCCAGGGCCTGCCATCCGAGCCCTGGAGGTCACTGCCTACAGGCGTTATAGGTATAGATGTAAAAAAAAAAAAAATATATACATATTGGTGTAAGGAAGTGGTTACCTCCCCCCCCCCTCCTCCCCTTGGTGTCTATACCGTGGCGGTGAGCCGGAGTATAGTCTTTTTTTTAACGAGGTGAAAATTCCATTCTATCTTAATCTCATGCTTAAAATTATGCCTTTGTTTACCTGATAATACGGTTAACTATGATAAAATACAACTGAAATTTAGAAGTGTAGTATTCCCTTCTCCTGGCATCAAATATCAGTCAGTAAGCAGCAAGGGGTCAGGATTTTTCACCTCTTAAAAAAACCCCAGTATAGTTAGCCACCCAGCCAGCCTCGAGACACGGGCAGGAGGTCCATTTCTAAATATTCCTGTCATGCAAGAGTAAATGGTATTGATGCTAATTATTATGAAACTTTCAGCTCATGATCTACTACCAACTGCCAGCCTTGAACACCACCCACCAGTGCCTGTCCGTGCTAGCTAAGCGTCTGGGAAAACTGAAGAAGAAAGGCGTCCCTAACAAGGAGACTGCCGCCCGCACAGTCTTGTAGGATTGGAATATGTAAGTATAGACATTGGTTACTTTCATAGATGGAACGGTGTGGATATACTTAAGTACTTATGTGTAGACGTACTGACAGGTGTAAAAACAGGTGATGAAGGAAACACGGGCTGGGAAGGGAGTACTTTATTCCTGACTAGTTTCACCTCTACTGGGCTTCATCAGAGGAATATGAAGAAGAAGCACACACATTATTAACTATCATTACTACCTTATTATTATTACATTATCGCTATCATTTCACCTCCTTTTCACCCCCAAACTATCGTAAATCACACATTTTTTATCAATAATCGTACATCTAGCTACCATTTTCCCTATTAAGTGTATTATTTCCCGCTATACTAATCCAGAAACCCAAACTATCGTAGCTCAGGCATTTTTTTCAATAATCGTAAGTCCTCCTTAGAAGCTCAGTAGAGGCGAAACTAGTCAGGAATAAAGTACTCCCTTCCCAGCCCGTGTGTCCTTCACCACCTGTTTTGATATACTGATCATAATTTGTATTTGAACTAAGTTAATTATCATGTATCCTGGCACATTAACGTAATTAACTAAAACTTTTCTTCATAATTTGCATTTGAATTAGTTATTATAAATCCTGGCACATTTAACTTAAAACTTTTCTTGTATTAACTAATGGCACTATGTTATTGAATTGAATTAATGCTAAAAAGGGGGAAATGTGCCAGACAAACTAAGTTATTATCATGTATTCTGGCACATTAACAACTTTTCTCCTCTCATTGTTGCAGTGGTCTGAGCAAGTACTACACGCAAACTCCCGTGGCGGCCGAGACAGAAGTTGGCGCGGCATTGGTGTCTGAACGGAGTCAAGAGTTCGACATGGACAGTCTGGCCTAGGAGGAAGGTCCATGCTGAAGCCTTGCCCTCGCACAGACCCTGGTGGTGGCATCCCTGGGACCCGTGAGACAGAGAACACGGACATGGAAGATAGTACTGAATAGGGAATGAAGACAGTGACCAAGAAGAGGAGGAAGAACAGCTGGTACTTTATTTGTATTAGTTTGACGGAGTTTAAGGAGCGAATTGCCCGTAGCTTCGCCGTAACACCTTGTTGATCCTGTGTTGTAGGAGACAAATAAAAGTAAAAAAGTACCACATGTTTCCTAACTAACTGCTCTTGGTCATTTGCCTTCAGCACTATCTTCCATGTCCGTGTTCTCTGTCCCTCACCTCCACCACGGGTCCCAGGGTCTGTGCGAATTGCCCGTAGCTCCGCCGCTTCTAAGGAAAGTATTTTTAAACTATTAAATAGTATAACTTTATATTTGATAGTTACAAATTCCTATACTACACTACTATCTATCGGCTGTTGTGTAGGTCTCGCGGCCTCTTGTAGCTTCCTTATGTTGTCTCGGGCCAAGCCAGTGTGTCTTTCCCTCCCCAGCACGGCAGGCGCGCGCAGAGTGGCTGGCTGGCTCTTACTCCTCTTCCGTGTCATCCCGGCTGGCTGCATTTCGTCTTTCTGCAAATTCAAGCTGTTACTTTGCGCCACTGTCATAATTATTTCAATAAAAAAAACCTATTAAGCAAGCTCTCTCTCTCTCCCCCATCTTACATATATATATATTTGCTTTTTTAAAGTAAAGTTGTAAACTGCGAAGCTACAGGCAATTACTCTTAATTGAGTTTAAGAAGCGAATTGCCTCCGCCGCTTATATAGAAATTATATTAAATAGTTACAAATGCGAGTGACTGGCTGGCACTCAAGGCCAGTTCCCACTAGCCCGCTTGTACGGCCGCCGTACAACAACAATGACTAAGTCACAAAAAAGTCTACCGCACCGCTGCCGTACAAAGTTAAAATAAAGTAATCTCTTCCGCTCGAGCGGAGGTGCAAACTGTGCCCAAATACCACTCACTCAAGCGGTGATGATGGTGAAGTCATTGTTGGGCGGTGTACGGCAACGGCGGCCGTAGAAGCGGGCTAGTGGGAACCGGTCTTTACTCCTCTCCCGGCTGGCTGCATTTCGTCTTGCTGCAAATTCAAGCTGTTACTTTGTGCCACTGTCATAATTATTTCAATAAAAATATTGGAAAAACGTATTACGCCTCTCTCTCTTCCCTCCATCTTTCACGAACACAATAAATGGTAGAACAGAATATACTGATGGTGGAAATCTAAACTGAATATCAATAATTTTGGAAGCCAGCCTGTTTCCCTGGATAGAGGTCGCATAAGGATGAAAAAATAGGATCTTTAAATGTATCGCCTCTCTCTTCGCGCCATCTTACAAGAACAATCTGATGTCTGGAGAATTTAGTAATGCTGGACTTAGTGCTTGTGGAAACTCTTGGCCGGGCAGCCTGGATAGCTTAAGAAAAGCTTAACTCTCGATTGACTATTTTAAACTCCCTATTAACTAAAAACTCCCTACTGACTAAAAACTCCCTATTAACTAAAAACTCCCTATTAACTAAACTCCCTATTACTAAAACTCCTATTAAATAAAAACTCCTATTGACAAAATCCCTATACTAAAACTCCCTATGACTTTTTAAAAACCCTTGACTAAAACCCATTGACTAAAAACTCCCTATTGACTAAAACTCCCTATTGACTAAAAACTCCCTATTAACTAAACTCCCTATTAACTAAAAACTCCCTATTGACTAAAAACTCCCTATTGACTAAACTCCCTATCGACTAAAAACACCCTATTAACTAAAAACTCCCTATTGACTAAAAACTCCCTATGGACTAAAAACTCCCTATTGACTAAAAACTCCTATGACTAAAAAATCCCTATTGATAAAAACTCCCTATTACTAAAAAATCCCTATGACTAAAAAACCCATTAACTAAAAACTCCCTATGACTAAAAACTCCCCATTGACTAAAACTCCCTATTACTAAAAACTCCCTATTACTAAAAACTCCTATGACTAAAAACCCCTATTACTAAAAAACTCCCTATTGACTAAAAACTCCCAAATTGATAAAAACTCCATTGACCCCAAAACTCCCATTTACTAAAAAACTCCCATTAAATAAAAACCCCATTGACTAAAAATCACTTTAACTAAAAACTCCCTTTACTAAACTCCCTATAACTAAAAAATCCCATTAACTAAAAACTCCCTATTAAATAAAACTCCCTATTGACTAAAAATCCCTTTTAACTAAAAAACTCCTATTAACTTAAAAACTCCCTATTGACTAAAAACTCCCTATTGACTAAAAGATCCCCATTGACTAAAAACTCCCTATTGACTAAAACTCACTTAACTAAAAACTCCTATTAACTAAAACTCCCATTGACTAAAAACTCCCCATACTAAAAACTCCCCCATTCCCCAAAAATACAGGCTAAAAACCCTATTACTAAGGATAAATTGGGAATGATTAAATAAAAGGTATCATAACCCTTGCGTCCTATAATTGTCTATTAAACTTCCTTTTGACTTATGACCATTGACCTGACCCCCCTATTGGCCTGGGACTCAAACAGACTAAAAACCCAAAACATAACCTATTTGCATGGAATCCACCTTTAGGGACTAGAAAGCCCTTATGGATATAATTAATTTTTGATAAAAGAGCACCAACTAAAAGCTTCTAAAAACGTTCTAAGTAGGATTGGTCAGCTCTATAGCTTTGCCGTAACTCTG
>JACEEZ010019285.1:0-25000 GCA_016584305.1 Chionoecetes opilio | reverse complement strand
GATCTGATACTGTGTTCAGGGTGTCCCGGGAAGGAGGTGATCTGATGACTGTGTTCAGGGTGTCCAAGGAAGGAGGTATCTGATGACTGTGTGGCAGGTGTCCCGGGAAGGAGGTGATCTGATGACTGTGTTCAGAGTGTCCAGGGAAGGAGGTGACTGATGACTGTTTTCAGGGTGTCCAAGGGGAAAGGGGGTGATCTGATGACTGTGTTCAGGGTGTCCAGGGAAGGAGGTGATCTGATGACTGTGTTCAGGGTGTCCAGGGAAGGAGGTGATCTGATTTACTGTGTTCAGAGTGTCCGGGAAGGAGGTGATCTGTGACTGTGTTAGGTGTCCAGGGAAGGAGGTGATCTGATGACTGTGTTCAGAGTGTCCAGGAAGGAGGTGATCTGATGACTGTGTGCAGGGTGTCCAAGGAAGGAGGTGATCTGATGACTGTGTTCAGGGTGTCCAGGGGGAAGGAGGTGATCTGATGACTGTGTTCAGGGTGTCCAGAGGAAGGAGGTGATCTGATGACTGTGTGCAGAGTGTCCAGGAAAGGGGGTGATCTGATGACTGTGTTCAGGGTGTCCAGGGAAGGAGGTGATCTGATGACTGTGTGCCAGAGTGTCCAGGAAGGAGGTGATCTGATGACTGTGTTCAGAGTGTCCAGGGAAGGAGGTGATCTGATGACTGTGTGCAGGGTGTCCAGGGAAGGAGGTGATCTGATGACTGTGTTCAGGGTTTCCAGGGAAGGAGGTGATCTGATGACTGTGTTCAGGGTGCCCAGGGAAGGGGGTGATCTGATGACTGTGTTCAGGGTGTCCAGGAAGGAGGTGATCTGATGACTGTTGTTCAGGGTGTCCAAGGGAAGGAGGTGATCTGATGACTGTGTTCAGGGGTCCAGGGAAGGAGGTGATCTGATGACTGTGTTCAGGGGTCCAAGGGAAGGAGGTGATCTGATGAACTGTGTTCAGGGTGTCCAGGGAAGGGTGATCTGTGACTGTGTTCAGGTGTCCCAGGGAAGGGGTGATCTGATGACTGTGTTCAGGTGTCCAGGGGAAGGAGGTGATCTGATGACTGTGTTCAGAGTGTCCCGGGAAGGAGGTGATCTGAGACTGTGTTCAGATGTCCCCGGGAAGGAGGTGATCTGATGACGTGTTTTAGGGTGTCCAGGGAAGGAGGTGATCTGATGACTGTGTGCAGGGTGTCCAGGGAAGGAGGTGATCTGATGACTGTGTTTTAGGGTGGTCCAGGGAAGGAGGTGATCTGATGGGCTGTGTTCAGGGTGTCCAAGGGAAGGAGGTGATCTGTGACTGTGTTCAGGGTGTCCGGGGAAGGAAGGTGATCTGATGACTGGGGTTCAGGGTGTCCAGGGAAGGGGGTGATCTGATGACTGTTTTCAGGGTGTCCAGGGAAGGAGGTGATCTGATGACTGTGTTCAGGGTGTCCAGGGAAGGAGGTGATCTGATGACTGTGTGCAGAGTGTCCAGGGAAGGAGGTGATCTGATGACTGTGTGCAGAGTGTCCAGGAAGGAGGTGATCTGTGACTGTGTGCAGAGTGTCCAGGGAAGGAGGTGATCTGATGACTGTGTTCAGGGTGGTCCAGGAAGGAGGTGATCTGATGACTGTGTTCAGGGTGGTTCCAGGGAAGGAGGTGATCTGATGACTGTGTTCAGGGTGTCCAGGGAAGGAGGGTGATCTGATGACTGTGTTCAGGTGTCCAGGGAAGGAGGTGATTGATGACTGTGTTCAGTGTCCAGGGAAGGAGGTGATCTGATGACTGTGTCAGGGTGTCCAGGGAAGGAGGTGATCTGATGACTGTGGTGCAGAGTGTCCAGGGAAGGGGTGATCTGATGGGCTGTGTTCAGGGTGTCAAGGGAAGGAGGTGATCTGTGACTGTGTGCAGGGTGTCCAAGGAAGGAGGTGATCTGATTTACTGTGTGCAGGGTGTCCAGGGAAAAAGGGGGTGATCTGATGACTGTGTGCAGGGTGTCCAAGGAAGGAGGTGATCTGATGACTGTGTTTTAGGGTGTCCAGGGAAGGAGGTGATCTGATGACTGTGTTTCAGGGTGTCCCGGGAAGGAGGTGATCTGATGACTGTGTGCAGAGTGTCCAGGGAAGGAGGTGATCTGATGACTGTGTTCAGAGTGTCCAGGGAAGGAGTGATCTGATGACTGTGTTTAGGGTGTCCAGGGAAGGAGGTGATCTGATGACTGTGTGCAGGGTGTCCAGGGAAGGAGGTGATCTGATGACTGTGTTCAGAGTGTCCAGGGAAAGGGGGTGATCTGATGACTGTGTTCAGTGTGTCCAGGGAAGGAGGTGATCTGATGACTGTGTGCAGGGTGTCCAGGGAAGGAGGTGATCTGATGACTGTGTTCAGAGTGTCCAGGGAAGGGGGTGATCTGATGACTTTTGTTCAGAGTGGTCCAGGAAGGAGGTGATTTTGATGACTGTGTTCAGGTGGTCCGGAAGGAGGTGATCTGATGACTGTGTGCAGGGTGTCCAGGGAAGGAGGTGATCTGATGACTGTGTTCAGAGTGTCCCGGGAAGGAGGTGATCTGATGACTGTGTTCAGGGTGTCCAGGGAAGGAGGTGATCTGATGACTGTGTTCAGGGTGTCCAGGGAAAGGGGGTGATCTGATGACTGTGTTCAGGGGGTCCAGGGAAGGAGGTGATCTGATGACTGTGTGCAGAGTGTTCCAGGAAGGAGGTGATCTGATGACTGTGTTCAGAGTGTCCAGGAAGGAGGTGATCTGATGACTGTGTTCAGGGTGTTCCAGGAAGGAGGGGATCTGATGACTGTGTGCAGAGTGTCCAGGGAAGGAGGTGATCTGATGACTGTGTTCAGGGTGTCCAGGGAAGGAGGTGATCTGATGACTGTGTTCAGGGTGTCCAGGAAGGAGGTTTATCTGATGACTGTGTTCAGAGTGTCCAGGGAAGGAAAGGGGATCTGATGATGTGTTCAGTGTGTCCAGGGAAGGAGGGGATCTGATGACTGTGTTCAGTGTCCAGGGAAGGAGGTGATCTGATGACTGTGTTCAGGGTGTCCAGGGAAGGAGGTGATCTGATGACTGTGTGCAGGGTGTCCAGGGAAGGAGGTGATCTGATGACTGTGTGCAGGGTGTCCAGGGAAGGAGGTGATTGATGACTGTGTTCAGGGGGGTCCAGGGAAGGAAGGTGATCTGATGGAAATGTGTTCAGAGTGTCCAGGGAAGGAGGTGATCTGATGACTGTGTTTCAGAGTGTCCAGGGAAGGAGGTGATCTGATGACTGTGTCAGAGTGTCCAGGGAAGGAGGTGATCTGATGATGTGTTCAGAGTGTCCCGGGAAGGAGGTGATCTGATGACTGTGTTCAGAGTGTCCAGGGAAGGAGGTGATCTGATGACTGTGTGCAGAGTGTCCAGGGAAGGAGGTGATCTGATGACTGTGTTCAGGGGGGTCCAGGGAAGGAGGTGATCTGATGACTGTGTTTTAGGGTGTCCAGGAAAGGAGGTGATCTGATGACTGTGTGCAGGGTGTCAGGGAAGGAGGTGATCTGATGACTGTGTTCAGGGTGTCCAGGGAAGGAGGTGATCTGATGACCCGTGTTCAAGTGTCCAGGGAAGGAGTGATCATGACTGTGTTCAGGGTGTCCAGGGAAGGAGGTGATCGATGACTGTGTTCAGGGTGCCAGGGAAGGAGGTGATTTTGATGACTGTGTTCAGAGTGTCCAGGGAAGGAGTGATCTGATGACTGTGTTTCAGAGTGTCCAGGGAAGGAGGTGATCTGATGACTGTGTGCAGAGTGTCCAGGGAAGGAGGTGAAACTGATGACTGTGTTCAGGGTGTCCAGGGAAGGAGGTGATCTGATGACTGTGTTTCAGAGTGTCCAGGGGAAAGGGGGTGATCTGATGACTGTGTTCAGTTTTCCAGGGAAGGAGGTGATCTGATGACTGTGTTTTAGGGTGTCCAGGGAAGGAGGTGATCTGATGACTGTGTTCGGGTGTCCAGGGAAGGAGGTGATCTGATGACTGTGTGCAGAGTGTCCAGGGAAGGAGGTGATCTGATGACTGTGTTCAGTTCCAGGGAAGGAGGTGATCTGATGACTGTGTTCAGGTGTTTCCCGGGAAGGGGGTGATCTGATGACTGTGTTCAGAGTGTCCAGGGAAGGAGGTGATCTGATGACTGTGTGCAGAGTGTCCAGGGAAGGAGGTGATCTGAGACTGTGTGCAGGGTGTCCAGGGAAGGAGGTGATCTGATGACTGTGTTCGGGTGTCCAGGGAAGGAGGTGATCTGATGACTGTTTTTCAGAGTGTCCAGGGAAGGAGGTGATCTGATGACTGTGTTCAGGGTGTCCAGGGAAGGAGGTGATCTGATGACTGTGTGCAGGGTGTCCAGGGAAGGAGGTGATCTGATGACTGGTTCAGGGTGCCCCGGGAAGGAGGTGATCTGATGACTGTGTTCAGAGTGTCCAGGGAAGGAGGTGATCTGATGACTGTGTTCAGAGTGTCCAGGGAAGGAGGTGATCTGATGACTGTGTGCAGGGTTTTTCCAGGGAAGGAGGTGATCTGATGACTGTGTGCAGGGTGTCCAGGGAAGGAGGTGATCTGATGACGTGTTCAGGGTGTCCAGGGAAGGAGGTGATCTGATGACTGTGTTCAGAGTGTCCAGGGAAGGAGGTGATCTGATGACTGTGTTCAGGGTGTCCAGGGAAGGAGGTGATCTGATGACTGTGTTCAAGGTGTCCAGGGAAGGAGGTGATCTGATGACTGTGTTCAGGGTGTCCAGGGAAGGAGGTGATCTGATGACTGTGTGCAGGGTGTCCAGGAAGGAGGTGATCTGATGACTGTGTGCAGGGTGTCCAGGGAAGGAGGTGATCTGATGACTGTGTTCAGAGTGTCCAGGGAGGAGGTGATCTGATGACTGTGTTCAGGGTGTCCAGGGAAGGAGGTTTATCTGATGACTGTGTTCAGGGTGTTCCAGGGAAGGAGGTGATCTGATGACTGTGTTCAGAGTGTCCAGGGAAGGAGGTGATCTGTGACTGTGTTCAGGGTGTCCAGGGAAGGAGGTGATCTGATGACTGTGTGCAGGGTGTCCAGGGAAGGAGGTGATCTGATGACTGTGTTCAGAGTGTCCAGGGAAGGAGGTGATCTGTGACTGTGTTCAGGGTGTCCAGGGAAGGAGGTGATTGATGACTGTGTTCAGGGTGTCCAGGGAAGGAGGTGATCTGATGACTGTGTTCAGAGTGTCCAGGGAAGGAGGTGATCTGATGACTGTGTTCAGGGGTTTTCCAGGGAAGGAGGTGATCTGATGACTGTGTTCAGGGTGTCCAGGGAAGGAGGTGATCTGATGACTGTGTTCAGGGTGTCAGGGAAGGAGGTGATCTGATGACTGTGTTCAGAGTGTCCAGGGGAAAGGGGGTGATCTGATGACTGTGTGCAGGGTGTCCAGGGAAGGAGTGATCTGATGACTGTGTTCAGGGTGTCCAGGGAAGGAGGTGATCTGATGACTGTTTTTCAGGGTGCCCAGGAAGGAGGGATCTGATGACTGTGTTTCAGGGTGTCCAGGGAAGGAGGTGATCTGATGACTGTGTTCAGGGTGTCCAGGGAAGGAGGTGATCTGATGACTGTGTTCAGAGTGTCCAGGGGAAGGAGGTGATCTGATGACTGTGTTCAGAGTGTCCAGGGAAGGAGGTGATCTGATGACTGTGTTCAGGGTGTCCAAGGGAAGGAGGTGATCTGATGACTGTGTTCAGGGTGTCCAGGGAAGGAGGTGATCTGATGACTGTGTGCAGAGTGTCCAGGGAAGGAGGTGATCTGATGACTGTGTGCAGAGTGTCCAAGGAACTGAAGAATGTTAACACAGAGGACATGTTTTCATATGACGCAAGAGATACGATAAGTCATGGAAAGTTATAGAAGTTGAAGTCATAGAAGTTGTAAAAGGACATATTCAGGGAGGTCCCGTTATACGAGCATTCGGTATACGATAATCCGATGATACGAGATGTGTAAATTAGGGTCTATTTTCAATATACGAGATCGAAAATCCAATGCTACGACATTCAAACTGGGGTGAGTAAAATTATCAAGTTCAAAATACACGCCCTACCACTCCCAGGCTGGACAAAGGGGGATTTGGTTGACCCCAGTCAGGTCACCCCTAGCAAGCCGTGACCTGAAGGGTAATTAAGCATATGGCACGGCCTGATCCTTAGGGGTAATTAGCCAGGTGTGTTGCCCCAACCTTGGGACCACTACACTACCCTCTTTTGTATCAGGCGGCGTCCCCTACAGTACAACGTCTTTTTTGCTTGTTATGCATGTTTTATGTTTAATTAATGTGCAGTTATGTTATTTTGTGTGCTATTTTCTCTTTCAGAATGCTTTTTCTACAGAATAGGTAGTACAGTGTGGGTAATATAGACGCTGTGTGTTTGTTGTGTTGGCTACAGAATAGGTAGTACAGTGTGGGTAATAAAAGACGCTGTGTGTTTGTTGTGTTGGCTACAGAATAGGTAGTACAGTGTGGGTAATATAGACGCTGTGTGTTTGTTGTGTTGGCTACAGAATAGGTAGTACAGTGTGGGTAATATAGACGCTGTGTGTTTGTTGTGTTGGCTACAGAATAGGTAGTACAGTGTGGGTAATATAGACGCTGTGTGTTTGTTGTGTTGGCTACAGTTTATTTTAGCTTGAAAAACACGTCTTTTTTTTTTTTTTTTTTTTTTTTAATTGATGGTCCCGGAACCAAACCTATATTTTACCATTAGTTATGTGTTTCGTTATACCAGATTTCGCTTTACGAGTATGCCAGGTGGAACCTAACTGCTCGTATCTTCGGGACCTCCCTGTATAAGAGATATAAAAAAATATAGCTTGTCATACAGATCTATAAAACTGTGGAATAACCCGGCTATAAAGGCCTTTTCACGCAGTACATGCTAAGAATATTCATGACAAGTCAAGCTGGATAACAGTAGTCTTGGAGACGGGACAGTATGAGCTTAGATCTTTTCTTGTAAATTTACACTAGATTAATACATCTAGATGAATACACACTCACACACATTGATTGTAGCTTAAGATTTTACCTCAGATTTAAAAAACGGAGACTAGGTAGCTGGCGAGTGATGTCTGCCACTGCCGCCCAAGAAGACAGCAGGGAGTTTGAGACATCCACCGAGTACAGCCGAGGAAGCAGAGCCCTCAGATCCGTGTCATCCGTGCCCTGGATCATCAGTCCAGTGAGCACGGCCGTCCCGAGGTAGTCCAGGTTGCTGAAAGTGTTATAATCTGGTTAAGGTCTTTATCACAGTTGTGCTGCCAAGTCTTTATCACAGTTGTGCTGCCAAGTCTTCATCACAGTTGTGCTGCCAAGTCTTCATCACAGTTGTGCTGCCAAGTCTTCATCACAGTTGTGCTGCCAATGCTCCATGACTTCATATAAACTTTATTCATTGAAATCTTTTTGCTCTGAATTATTTTCCTATCTTAAAAGGGTAAAAATTAATGATGATGTTATTCATTACTACATTACTGCACTTTATTTACAATCTCCTCCATATATATATATATATATATATATATATATATATATATATATTATATATATATATATATATATATATATATATATATATATATATGTATATATATATGAGATATGAGAATCAAAACCAACTTAAAACCTTTCTGCACCGTCAAGTGGCCAAAGAACACCCACATGCTGCCCATTAACTCTACCTTCGATTGTGAGTGCCTGGGAGGACACAGGGGGGTGGGTGGCATGAGCCTCTAATCACAGGCGTCACTATAAACAATCCTGCCTGCGCCACCACGGGCGAGGGCCAACCATCACAGCCCTTGACTGAACCTCCAGGGCCTACCATCCCAGCCTTGGAGGTCACTGCCTACAGGCACTATAGGCACAAATGTAAAAAAAATATATATATATATATTATATATATATATATTTATATTATATATATATATATATATATATATATATATATATATATATATATATATATATATATATATATATATATATATATATATATATATATATATATATATATATATATATATATATATATAAACACACAACCCTCGTTTTCACCCTCATCATTTCTGTATCCTATGTTGGGTAACTTAAAAAAACTCGCCTGTTTACCTGTCAAAAACCATAAAAGTTTTAGATTTATCTCTTAAAAAAAACTATTTAATTATGACTAAGTAAAACCAAAACAAGGTTAAATGAGGCTCAAGCGTAGATAACCCATGTACTCTATTGCATAAAAGATAGCCATGAAATCACACACCTATGCACCTATAGAATAAAAACACTTCTATACGGTTAATGTAGCAGTTATCTGTAGCCCATTACACCTGGGCGTGCGGAGACAAGGCAAGGAGGGGCCGCTGCCCCCCTTGGGAAAATATGTTTGTAATACAACTACCTTATTGGTGTATTCTCTTTGATTATGAGCCATAACTGATAGAATAGTTTGTTACAGCAATTTAATTTGGATCTTTAGAATTTTCTACAATCTGGATTCAACTTCAATGTCACTCTTACTAGATCAATAGGTGCTGTATCTCTCTCACCTAACTCCTCACACTAGATAAAAGTCTTGGGACTACTTAACATCCAAGGTGGAGCACATCTTATCTCAATTCAATTTCCAGAAATCTCCATTCTTGGGGATTTCAAGGTTCACCACCAATTTGGGTAATCATCTTCTTTCACTGACCCACCTGGTAAACAATCCTTCCATTTTCCTATCTTCCATAATCAAGAGCAGCTGGCGCCACGCCCGTATTCCTGGCGCCACACCCGTATTCCTGGCGCCACACCCGTATTCCTGGCGCCACACCCGTATTCCTGGCGCCACACCTGTATTCCTGGCGCCACACCCGTATTCCTGGCGCCACACCCGTATTCCTGGCGCCACACCCGTATTCCTGGCGCCACACCCGTATTCCTGGCGCCACACCCGTATTCCTGGCGCCATGCCCGTATTCCTGACCGCCTGGGACACTCCCTTCATTCTGGACCTTTTCCTAACCTCTGACTCTTCAGCTTAATCTTTTCAACTAATCTCTCTGTTAGGCTCCTCTGATTACAATCTTATTTCTGTAACCTGTCCTATCATGCCATTGCCGCCTTAACACCACCTAAGCGGCGGTGCTTCCGGCATTACACCTTGGCTGAGTTGGAGGATCTAAGGAAGTACTTCTCTGATTTTCCATGAATTTTTTTTTGCTTGTGTCAGACAGAGACCCATCTCTTTGTACAGAGCGCATAACTAAGAGTCATTGTCTCTTGCATCAATCAATCAATCATTGGGGGCATATGCCGGGGGGTGCGTCGCCTCGCCCACCCTACGACGCCACTCCCGGGGGTCACCACGCGCGAGTTCCCATGCAGGCTCCTTTCCCATACCAAGCAGCTCTCGACAAGACCTTGCATGGAGGCATACATTGCACACACTTTCTCAAATCCTAATGCCCGTCAACCTTGGCTTAACTCGGCTTGTTCTCATGCTGTCCAAGGTAGAGGGTGCTCACAGACGCTACTGTAACCATCCATCTCCTAAAATTCATGCCCTTTATCATACCAACTTAACAAAAACACCTTCATCAATAGAAAATGCACACACATAATATAAAACATAATTCAATAACATAACACACACACATAAACAATAGTAATAAAAAAGGGAAAAAAATTGTTAGGTATGTTTTGAAAGTTTACCCTTGATCCTGGAGGTCTGGTATTGGCTATTATGACCAGGTGCTCCTATCAACAAGGGCCCTGTGCCACAAGTACCTTGATCCTGGAGGTCTGGTATTGGCTATTATGACCAGGTGCTCCTATCAACAAGGGCCCTGTGCCACAAGTACCTTGATCCTGGAGGTCTGGTATTGGCTATTATGACCAGGTGCTCCTATCAACAAGGACCCTGTGCCACAAGGTGCTCCTATCAACAAGGACCCTGTGCCACAAGTAACATCTTATAATGATGGTGGAGGAGGGAGAGTAGCATAGGAGATTTTTTCTTTTGCTTTCTTTATCTCTACTGTCCCATCTATAGTCTATTTTTTTTATTGTGGTCAAAATGCAATAAGGAAGCCACGCCTCCTGCCTCCCCTTCTATTCTACGGGGCAGCTGATTGGTGCATTCCTCGTATCATCACTACCAATCACAATATCTTCACTACTTAACAGCGGCGTGACCACTGCACAGAGCAATCTTCACTACAGAGGGATTTTTTATTTTGTCACCCTCTGTAGTGAAGATTGCTCTGTCCAGTGGTCACGCCGCTGTTAAGTAGTGAAGATATTGTGATGGGTAGCGATGATACGAGGAATGCACCAATCACCTGCCCCGTAGCATAGAAGGGTAGGCAGGGGGCGTGGCTTCCTGACTGCATTTTGACCCTAATAAAAATAAATAGACTATAGGTCTTCTGTAGTTATGTTACCTTTATCGAAAATGTATTTTTATCATCTGTATATTTCACTCGGCTTTCTACCGAAATCTTCCTCCGTCCTCCATTTTCAGCTGTCCTTAGTTGTTCATTATTATTCCTTTTATATTCCAGGCACTCGTTTTCTTCCGCTACTACTCCTTACCGAAGCCGTGCTCGACCGAAACCAAACGAAACCGGGTGGTAGGGTTGGGGGTAGGGGGGTGAGGGGGGGTTTTGGAGGGGCGGGGTGTGTGTGTGGGATGCAGGTTAGGTTAGGTTAGGTTAGGTTAGGTTAGATTAGGTTAGATTACGTTAGGTTAGGTTAGGTTAGGTCATAGACCACTATATACCTGGACTGCGCACGGAATATCGGCCTGTCACACAAGGGCCCGAAGTCGGAGGACCGCTCGGATTCATATATATATACAGGAGAACCTCGTTTAACCGGCATTCAAAACAACGGCAGCCTCAAAACAACGGCAGCCTCAAAACAACGGCAGCCTCAAAACAACGGCAGCCTCAAAACAACGGCACTAATCGACCCAGGCTTTTTTTTTTTTTTTTTTTCCCACTGGTAAACTCTGGAACTGTCTTCCTGTTTCTATTTTTCCACTTTCCTATGACTTACATCTTTTCAAAATAAGAGTAACAAGACACCTCCCTCACTAAATTGGCTCACCCCTCTTTTTTATTTTATTCTCTTATTGTCTTCTTTATAGGGACTGGCAACTAAGCGGCCTTTGTGTTACCCATTTTTGTTGTGCCCTTGGCCGGTTCCTTGTGATGGGGGAAAAAAAGAAGAAAGAGAAAAAAAAAAAAAAAAAAAAAAAAAAAAAAGGATTTTGGGCGATTCCATAAGAGTAACTCTCAAAACAACGGCAAAATGAGTTATCCGGCATGCGCTCCCCCCCGTGGGTGCCGGATAAACGAGGTTCTCCTGTATACGGATCATATAGACTGGTTTATCAGTATATATGATATACTGTAATCTTCGTAAATGTTTGTTCTATAATATTATCAAATAAAAAACAGTAAAACACGCTAAAGAAATGCCATTACGAGACTATGAAGAAATATGCATGAACTTAATATTCACTTCAACTCTTCGCCATTTAAAACTTTGCGAGTCAACTTTTATCATGAAGGGTATCAATAGAAGCGCAATTTTATTAGCTTTCCATTGCTATATTTCGTTATCTGATAAGTGAATTAGAACCATGCATAAATTAGCGTTAACTAAATAAATAAAATCATAAATCGGGTAATTTTCCCGATTGATGAGGTTATTTATTTAGGCAACGCTAATTTATACATGGTACTAATTCATTTATCAGAAAACTAAATATATAAGTAAATAAATAACATCAATCGGGAAAATTACCCGATTGATGATTTTATTTATTTAGTTAACGCTAATTTATGCATGGTTCTAATTAATTTATCAGATAACGAAATACATCAATGCAAAGCTAATAAAATTGCGCTTCTATTGATACCCTTCATGATAAAAGTTGACTCGCAAAGTTTTAAATGGCGAAGAGTTAAGTGAATATTAAGTTCATGCATATTTCTTCATAGTCTCGTAATGGCATTTCTTTAGCGTGCTTTACTGTTTTTTATTTGATAATATTATAGAACAAACATTTACGAAGATTACAGTATACCATATATACTGATAAACCAGTCTATATGATAGTCCATAGACCACTATATCTCTTTGTCGGGAGCCCCGCAGGCCCCTATGCAGCCCCGCAATTCAAAACATTGTCGCGTGAACAGTCCAGGTATACAGTGGTCTATGCTTAGGTAGATATAAATAAGCAGATATAAATGGCCGGATTTGACCACTTAACGACCAGGTACTGATCTGAAATTTTGTCCAGGGCATGTTGAGATACCCTGCATACCCCCACCACCTTCAGAACCAACATTAACCTTGTTTGAGCCCTGGTTTTAGGGTTGGTTAGGGTCGGTTAGTGTACAATTCGGTCGGTTTCGATAAAAAGGACCACCCGTTTTCTTCTGTTCCTTACAAACAGGTAGGGGAGAGCGGGGCAGGTTGCATCATTGCCTCAAACTCACATGTTATCACACGTACATCGTCTCAATACTACTACTACTACTACTACTATAAACTACTACTACTACTACAACAATAATAATAATAATAAAAAGTTCATGCGAGTTAGAGGCAATGATGCAACCTACCCTCGATGCCACCTGCCCCCCTCTCTCCCCTATCAGGCTTATTGGCTTATCAGATAAACAAACAGGGCAACTTACCTTTGTTTTTTCCCAACTTTATCCATGCCAACCACTTCCACAAATCTGGCATTCATTTCTTTGGAGAGTTGTTCCGTTAGCTGAGGAAAAAATGCGTCAAAGATCACAAATGGTACAACACAAGGTACAATACTCTCACATTAAAAGTGGATAAAGGGATACAATAAAGGAGAAAAAAGGAAAAGCAAAAAAGGTGGTACAGGTTGAAGTTCCCAAACTCGGCATCCCAAGACTCGGCAACACCCAAAACTCGGCTATGGTTCCGGATTTTCCAAAACCCGGCAGAACACCCAAAACCCGGCGCGTAGTTGCCGGGTCGGCCGCTGGGTGCCACCACACTAGGCCGCTTGGTTTCTCCCGCCGATTTGTTTGTTGTTATTGTTCAGTGGTGTTGTGACTGTAGAGTTGTGTACACTGTTATTTTGTGTACTTCTACAGGTCTGTTATTGGTATTATGGCTCCCAAACGTCCAAACATTTTTTTCATGTGATTTTCATGCTTTTTTCCCCTTAATATATCTACGTTCTAAGAGTCGGAAAATTCCATTACTCGGCTCGGCGCTGGTCCCGAGGTTGCCGAGTTTGGGAACTTCAACCTGTAGTAGGAAAGTGGTGTAGGACTTGGGACTGTAGTGGTGTAGTGTAGGAAAAGTTCTTAAGGCTATTAAGCAGGGTAGAACAAGAAGTAACGTATTCAAACTGGAAAAGCATAGATTTAGAAAGGAAATAGGGAAAAACTGGTTCACAAATAGGGTGGTAAATTATTGCAATGGACTCAGTAGACAGGTGGTCAGTGCGGAGTCATTGGGGAGCTTTAAAAGGAGGCTAGATAAATTCATGGATGGGGATGAAAGGTGGATGTAGGTAGTGTTAAGTAACAGGAACTACCTCGTGTAGGTCTCACGGCCTCTTGTAGCTTCCTTATTTTCTTATGTTCTTCTTATGTAAATGATCAGGTATTTATACAAAAAAATAAATTGTTTCACAGAACAAAATTACATTGCAATCTCTTGCACTTCATATCTTGCAAAACTCATGCACTTCACAATTCTTGAATCTCTCTATTTATGCATACACGCCTTGTTCCCCCACTCTTAATTCACGAAGTAACTGCTGCAGCTCGTCTATACAGGTTGAAGTTCCCAAACTCGGCATCCCAAGACTCGGCAACACCCAAAACTCGGCTATGGTTCCGGATTTTCCAAAACACGGCAGAACACCCAAAACCCTGGGCGTAGTTGCCGGGTCGGCCGCTGGGTGCCACCACACTAGGCCGCTTGGTTTCTCCCGCCGATTTGTTTGTTGTTATTGTTCAGTGGTGTTGTGACTGTAGAGTTGTGTACACTGTTATTTTGTGTACTTCTATATAGTATATACTTCTATATGTAGCTACTTCTACAGGTCTGTTATTGGTATTATGGCTCCCAAACGTCCAGGAACACCTACTGGTGGAAGTGAAAAGAAAAGGAAGAACAATGTGTTAACTATTTCTGAGAAAATTGACCATTTCATGCTTTTTTTCCCCTTAATATATCTACGTTCTAAAAGTCGGAAAATTCCATTACTCGGCTCGGCGCTGGTCCCGAGGTTGCCGAGTTTGGGAACTTCAACCTGTATAAGCAATATTTTATAGATATGATCTGTTTAGTAGTCCTTGTCCACTAGTTAATTTGATATATTAAGCTACTTTTCGTTTTTTCATGGCTCGACAACAATAGCAACAGACAATTTTATATAGCCAAGGAAAGATCTGGGTGTGAAGGGGTTAGTTAATACTGTTCTCATTTATCTTCTCCTCAGATAACTTTCCATCCAAGTTCTGATGATCCCTTTGAGTCATCCCATATTTTCAAATTTAGCTTCTCATGGGGAGGGAACCTAATCAAATGCCTTCTTAAAATCTAGATATACACAATCTATCCATACATCTCTCTCCTGTGTTGTATCATTTGCTGGGTGTGTGTGTGTTAAACATGTGATTCTGTGTGTGTGGGATGGTGATGGTGGTGGTGGTGGAGGGATGGTGATGATGGTGGTGGTGGTGGAGGTGGTGGCGTGATGGTGATGATGATGGTGATGGTGGTGGTGGTGGAGAGTGGTGGCGTGATGGTGATGATGGTGGTGGTGGTGGAGGGTGGTGGCGTGATGGTGATGATGGTGGTGGTGGTGGAGGGTGGTGGCATGATGGTGATGATTGTAGTGGTGGTGGAGGGTGGTGGCGTGATGGTGATGATGGTGGTGATTTCTGGTCATGGGAATGTAACTCTACTTATATAATTGGAATCGATGGGAAACTATAATTCCTTTAACCCAATTTTGCTTGACACACGATTGTCCAGGAGGGAGAGCAGGAAGGAAGGAAGGAGGGAGGGTAGGAAGGAAGGAAGGAAGGAAGGAAGGAGGGAGGGTTGGAAGGAAGAAGGAAGGAGAGAGGGTTGGAAGGAAGGAAGGAGGGAGGGTTGGAAGGAAGGAAGGAAGGAAGGAGGGAGGGCAGGAAGGAAGGAAGGAGGGAGGGCAGGAAGGAAGGAAGGAAGGAGGGCAGGAAGGAAGGAAGGAAGGAGGGAGGGTTGGAAGGAAGGAAGGAAGGAGAGAGGGTTGGAAGGAAGGAAGGAGGAGGGTTGGAGGGAAGGAAGGAAGGAAGGAGGGAGGGCAGGAAGGAAGGAAGGAAGGAGGGAGGGCAGGAAGGAAGGAAGGAGGGAGGGTTGGAAGGAAGGAAGGAGGGAGGGCAGGAAGGAAGGAAGGAGGGAGGGTTGGAAGGAAGGAAGGAGGGAGGGTTGGAAGGAAGAAAGGAAGGAGGGAGGGTTGGAAGGAAGGAAGGAGGGAGGGTTGGAAGGAAGGAAGGAGGGTTGGAAGGAAGGAAGGAAGGAGGGTTGGAAGGAAGGAAGGAGAGAGGGTTGGAAGGAAGGAAGGAAGGAGGGCAGGAAGGAAGGAAGGAAGGAAGGTTGGAAGGAAGGAAGGAAGGAGGGAGGGTTGGAAGGAAGGAAGGAGGGTTGGAAGGAAGGAAGGAGGGAGGGTTGGAAGGAAGGAAGGAGGGAGGGTTGGAAGGAAGGAAGGAAGGAGGGAAGGAAGGAAGGAAGGAAGGAAGGAGGGTTGGAAGGAAGGAAGGAAGGAGGGAGGGTTGGAAGGAAGGAAGGAGGGTTGGAAGGAAGGAAGGAGGGAGGGTTGGAAGGAAGGAAGGAGGGAGGGTTGGAAGGAAGGAGGAAGGAAGGAGGGTTGGAAGGAAGGAAGGAGGGAGGGTTGGAAGGAAGGAAGGAAGGAAGGTTGGAAGGAAGGAAGGAGGGAGGGTTGGAAGGAAGGAAGGAGGGAGGGTTGAAGGAAGGAAGGAAGGAAGGAGGGTTGGAAGGAAGGAAGGAAGGAGGGTTGGAAGGAAGGAAGGAGGGTTGGAAGGAAGGAAGGAAGGAGGGAGGGTTGGAAGGAAGGAAGGAAGGAGGGTTGGAAGGAAGGAAGGAAGGAGGGTTGGAAGGAAGGAAGGAAGGAAGGAGGGTTGGAAGGAAGGAAGGAGGGAGGGTTGGAAGGAAGGAAGGAGGAGGGAGGGTTGGAAGGAAGGAAGGAAGGAGGGTTGGAAGGAAGGAAGGAGGGAGGGTTGGAAGGAAGGAAGGAGGGAGGGTTGGAAGAAGGAAGGAAGGAGGGTTGGAAGGAAGGAAGGAAGGAGGTTGGAAGGAGGAAGGAAGGAGGGAGGGTGAAGGAAGGAAGGAAGGGGGTTGGAAGAAGGAGAAGGAGGGTTGGAAGGAAGGAAGGAAGGAGGGAGGGTTGGAAGGAAGGAAGGAGGGAGGGTTGGAAGGAAGGAGGAAGGAGGGAGGGTTGGAAGGAAGAAGGAAGGAGGGTTGGAAGGAGGAAGGAAGAGGGTTGGAAGGAAGGAAGGAGGGAGGGTGGAAGGAAGGAAGGAAGGAGGGAGGTTGAAGGAAGGAAGGAAGGAGGGAGGGTTGGAAGGAAGGAAGAAGGAAGGAGGGGGTTGGAGGAAGGAGGAAGGAGGTTGGAAGGAAGGAGAAGAGGGAGGGTTGGAAGGAAGGAGGGAGGAGGTGGAAGGAAGGAAGGAAGGAGGGTTGGAAGGAAGGAAGGAGGGTTGGAAGGAAGGAAGGAAGGAGGGAGGGTGGAAGGAAGAAGAAGGAGGAGGGTTGGAAGGAAGGAAGGAAGGGGAGGGTTGGAAGGAAGGAAGGAAGGAGGGAGGGTTGGAAGGAAGGAAGGAGGGAGGGTTGGAAGGAAGGAAGGAAGGAGGAGGCAGGAAGGAAGGAAGAGGGAGGGTTGGAAGGAAGGAAGGAAGAGGTTGGAAGGAAGGAGGAAGGAAGGAAGGAGGGAGGGCGAAGTAGGAGGGTTGGAAGGAAGGAAGGAAAGGAGGGTTGGAAGGAAGGAAGGAAGGAGGGTTGGAAGGAAGAAGGAAGGAGGGTTGGAAGGAAGGAAGGAGGGAGGGTTGGAAGGAAGGAAGGAAGAGGGAGGGTTGGAAGGAAGAAGGAGGTTGGAAGGAAGGAAGGAAGGAGGGTGGAAGGAAGGAAGGAGGGAGGGTTGGAAGGAAGGAAGGAAGGAAGTTGGAAGGAAGGAAGGAGGAGGTTGGAAGGAAGGAAGGAAGGAGGGTTGGAAGGAAGGAAGGAAGGAAGAAGGAGGTTGGAAGGAAGGAAGGAGGGAGGGTTGAAGGAAGGAAGGAAGAGGGAGGGTTGGAAGGAAGGAAGGAAGAGAGGGTTGGAAGGAAGGAAGGAGGAGGGTTGGAAGGAAGGAAGGAAGGAGGGAGGTTGGAAGGAAGGAAGGAGGGAGGGTTGGAAGGAAGGAAGAGGAGGGAGGGTTGGAAGAAGAAGGAGGGAGGGTTGGAAGGAAGGAAGGAGGGAGGTTGGAAGGAAGGAAGGAAGGAGGGTTGGAAGGAAGGAAGGAGGAGGGTTGGAAGGAAGGAAGGAAGGAGGAGGGTTGGAAGGAAGGAAGGAGGGAGGGTTGGAAGGAAGGAAGGAGGAGGGTTGGAAGGAAGGAAGGAAGGAGGGTTGGAAGGAGGAAGGAAGGAGGGGTGGAAGGAAGGAAGAAGGAGGGTTGAAGGAAGGAAGGAAGGAGGGAGGGTTGGAAGGAAGGAAGGAGGGAGGGTTGGAGGGAAGGAAGGAAGGAGGGTTGGAAGGAAGGAAGGAGAGAGGGTTGGAAGGAAGGAAGGAAGGAGGGAGGGCAGGAAGGAAGGAAGGAAGGAGGGAAGGAAGGAAGGAAGGAAGGAAGGAGGGAGGAAGGAAGGAAGGAAGGAGGGAGGGTGGAAGGAAGGAAGGAGGGAGGTTGGAAGGAAGGAAGGAGGGAGGGTGGAGGAAGAAGGAAGGAGGGTTGGAAGGAAGGAAGGAGGGAGGGTTGGAAGGAAGGAAGGAAGGAAGGAGGGCAGGAAGGAAGGAAGGAGGGAGGGTTGGAAGGAAGGAAGGAAGGAGGGTTGGAAGGAAGGAAGGAAGGAAGGAGGGTTGGAAGGAAGGAAGGAGGGAGGGCAGGAAGGAAGGAAGGAGGGAGGGCAGGAAGGAAGGAAGGAAAGGAAGAAAAGGAAGAATTACAAGAAGATTGCAATTGTCAGGATGAAAAAATAGGTTTAAAAAATCTGTCCTCTATCTGAACAGTGTGATAGCTATGTACTTTTTTCATTTTTTCTTTTACATGTCTGTCTTTTAAAACTTATAAAATACCACAGGTAACTCACCTCACATTGAATAGTGGTGTCGTCCTGATATCTCCTCGCAGTGCCTTCTCAAAGGTGATTCCTGGATTCACTTTAGCGGCACGAACAAAAGATCCTGAGGTTGGATGCCTGGAAATGAAATAAAAACTCACATTTAATGATGTGAAGAATGCAAGGTCTCAGCTGTTTCCAAATAAGGCAATGAATACACTATAAGTTAAAGGTACAGATGGGGGCATACGCTAAGCTGCGCGTGGCCTCGGTGCTCATCTCCGTGGCATTACCCCTTAGAGCCTGTGGTGGGTGAGAACCCGTTACCCCGGGACACAGGGCTAGTGTGACTCCCGGGTTACCACAGTTACCTTCCCCAGGTTACCCCAGGTACCCATTTATCAACCCTGAAAGGAAGTAACAACAGCTGGGTAGGCTGGTCACCGACTTGCCCTGCCCGGGATCGAACCAGGGCCCGCAGATTCGTAGCCAGGCACGCTGGCCACTGCACCACGGAGGCGACGTGGACGAGGCGACGAATACACTATACTCATTATGATAGGAGCATACACTAGGGTTCAACATGATACGAGAAATTGGTCCATAAACGAGGTCGTTCTATGTGAATTCACTCTATGTGAAACACAGAACCTATGGGAAAAATTGCTATTGGTTGATCTGTCCTCCTGTCCGAACCCATACATTTATACTCATTCACACCCATGCATACTGCTAAAACATTCAGTAAAACCACTCGTATTCGGACCCTCTTTATTCGGACCTTCTTCTTTTTTTTTTTTTTTTTTTTTTTTTTTTTTTAGGGGGTCGAAAAATCCTAGCGACCTAGCCATATATACACCCAATTTTTTTTTTTTTTTTTTTTTTTAGGTGTCGAAATTTCCTACCTATATAGCTATACACCTAGATTTTTTTTTTTTTTTTTTTTTTACATATCCCCCCCATATATAATCCCCCCATTATTCGGATCCTTGCATTACTCGGTCCACTCCTTGGCCCAATTAGTCCGAATAGGAGAGGTTTTACTGTCATGTCACTGATTGCCTCCTGTCTTTTAATGTTGTTTAGATACATTCCTGCACCATTTTTTTTAGTAGTTGCTTGCATGAGGAATGAATGCCACCACCTGGGGAGCGAATCCAAACTCTATGCCCTCATTCCTTTCATTCACTTTCCACAACACATCAATAATAGAGACACACTTTACACACCATGTCTCGAGGCTGGCTGCATGTTCAACCATAGAGGCCAGTGCATTTTATAACATGCTAACTGGGTGACCAAAATGTCTCCCAGTGATGGAAAACTGTCGCCCAGTAAGAACAATTTTAAGCTACTGGGCGACAAGATATTTGTTCATAAAATCCTTCCTGGATACAATGGTTCATCTTATCTGTGTGTGTTAGATCCAGAAGTGCTTCTTATTACTGCATAGGATCTTTATTTATACACAACATACAAAAGGGTGAAGTTGATGCATCCAAAACACTATATTTTTACAGTGAGGTCTTTACCTTTCGGGCTATCCAAAGCATGTCGCCCAGTAAGATTTGCTTAAAAAATGCACTCACCCAGGCCATATAGAAACCTCAATTAAATTACCAACCATACAGAAGCTTGTACCAGACATAATAGAATCCTCAAAAAGTTCATATTTTTTTCTTTGAATGAATGCCATGCAGAAAATACACTTTTTGTATGGGTTCATTAAAAAGCAAGACTGTCAACTTATAAGACCAATAATATGTTTGCATTTTTTTAATATAATGTGATTATTATATATGAAAGTTTTACATTTTTCATATAACAGAAAGATAACATTACCCCTTGAGACCCAGAACGTAATTTTTATTGTAATTTGGGTACCATTAGACGATTTTTAGTGACTATAAGCAATGTTTTATAGATATTACCTGTTTAGTGTCTCTGTCCACTAACTAATTTGGTATACAGGTTGAAGTTCCCAAACTCGGCAACCTCGGGACCAGCGCCGAGCCGAGTAATGGAATTTTCCGACTTTTAGAACGTAGATATATTAAGGGGAAAAAAAGCATGAAAATCAGCCTTTTCTTTTCACTTCCACCAGTAGGTGTTCCTGGACGTTTGGGAGCCATAATACCAATAACAGACCTGTAGAAGTACACAAAATAACAGTGTACACAACTCTACAGTCACAACACCACTGAACAATAACAACAAACAAATCGGCGGGAGAAACCAAGCGGCCTAGTGTGGTGGCACCCAGCGGCCGACCCGGCAACTACGCGCCGGGTTTTGGGTGTTCTGCCGTGTTTTGGAAAATCCGGAACCATAGCCGAACCATATTTTGGGTGTTGCCGAGTCTTGGGATGCCGAGTTTGGGAACTTCAACCTGTATATTCAGTTACTATTCTTAATTTAATGGCTCGACAACATACAATTTTTTTATAGTAAAGGAAAGATCTGGGTGTGAAGGTGTTAAGGATTAATTAGCATACATAAATAGTGCAGTGTTTACTTATTATTTTTACCTTGTTTCGAAATACTTGGTGTCTTTGTAGGAGCCATCATGTCGACCCCGAGAAGCATCGTCCCACTCAACGCCGTACCACACGCCCTCCGCTGGGGGTAACTCTCCAATCCAACGCAGGGTTCCTCGATAGCCATCACACTCTACTCGTCTCCCAGTCTCCATATTCGAACCCTGTCATGTAGAAAACAAAACAATATATAATAAATAGATAAATAAGTGAATATACAGTAAAACCACCAAAAGTCAGAGCAATAGTGGCTCATGCCCTTGCCGGCTCATGAAATATTACAAATTATCCAAAATTCCCCGCCCCTCTTACAAAAAATACAAAATACAGGTTGAAGTTCCCAAACTCGGCAACCTCGGGACCAGCGCCGAGCCGAGTAATGGAATTTTCCGCCTTTTAGAACGTAGATATATTAAGGGGAAAAAAATGGTTTGGGAGCCATAATACCAATAACAGACCTGTAGAAGTACACAAAATAACAGTGTACACAACTCTACAGTCACAACACCACTGAACAATAACAACAAACAAATCGGCGGGAGAAACCCAGCGGCCTAGTGTGGTGGCACCCAGCGGCTGACCCGGCAACTACGCCCAGGGTTTTGGGTGTTCTGCCGTGTTTTGGAAAATCCGGAACCATAGCCGAGTTTTGGGTGTTGCCGAGTCTTGGGATGCCGAGTTTGGGAACTTCAACCTGTACCATATTTGGCAGCGTATAAGATGCACTTCCGCATAACAGGCACAATTATTTTACAAGGAAATTGAGAAAATAATATATTGGTGTTTTGAAGGAAAAAAAAATATTTCATCATAAATATATCAAAAGTTATTAAAAAGGGTTTTGTAGAGAGAAACAAATGGTTTTGAGCTTGTACCTAAATACATATCCACAGTGCAGTAAATGTGAATACAAAATGATACTTCAGTGGTCCCTCGCGTTTGGTGAGTTTCATCAGCTTGGCGAAACACAGTACAGCTAAGTATTAATTATCCGACCTTGGGGGGACCGAAGGTAGGTCGGATAATTGGAATAGTCGGATGTTCGGATATCACAGTAACCATAAACGTAAGGACAAAATGGTATAGAACATAAAAGATGCAGCTCTTGAAGGCCAATCCAGTGGTAGACGCGAAAGTAAAATTCATGCATAAATAAAGCCACAAATCAATGTTTTCTGATAACTAAAATAAACTAAGTAAAATAAATGGCCAAAACAAGACACAATGTGGTGGTGAAAAAAGTTGGTTGTTTAGACAAGTCTGATGTTTGGAGGTCGGATAATTAATACTTAGCTGTATTGGTGATAGGTTGGATATGATACCAGAATCCGAATTCGGCACTTCAAATTCACTTTTGGCGAGACGCGCGCCGACATCACGGAATGACGTCGGCCCAGAATGCACCGCCTGCATGCGACCAGGTTGGTATTTGTTATCTTCCCGGCAGCCATCTCAAAGACTGCGCTGTTTTTTGCTCCAAATGACGGTACCTTTGGCGTTTCGCGCTAAGACTATGGCCTCTACAAACACTGGTGGTGGTTGTGGATAAAGGAAGCCAGGTGACGATAAGAACAAGGGCAAAAAAGTGGAGAAACGAGAGTGGAGGAAAGATAAACACAGGCACAACCACCACCACCTACACAACTACCACTCTGTTACACCACTGTGCTGCTGTAATGATTGGTCATACACCAGTGTGACACCACTGTACTGCTGTAATGATTGGTCATACACACGCACTTCACAGCCTTACAAATTATAATTCGTAACGTGTCACTTTGATACTTTGCAATGCCGTCAGGTACACACTCTAGACAGGTTAATCAGTAATCATTACGACTGTGGGAACTGTTACGGTTATCATCACGACTGAGTATCACACCGTTTACACCGTCTGGCACTGTTTACACCTTTACACAGACAGTGAATTCACTGTAACCTCCGGTAGGAACCGCAGTACTGTACATGTAATATCAAGGGGGCAACAGAACAGTAGAGAATAAATCCAACAATGAGCCTGTTTCAACCTGGACAACCCAGCCGTCGTCCACTGGCACGTGGCAACTCAGTCACACTCCAGACGCCCCCGTGTCACAGTGCCACAGCCTGCGAACCTGTCCTATACACGTCCACCCAGGAAGCTTGAGTTGTAAGGAAGAACGACTCTGTTATTTCTGATAATAAATTTAGGATTATTTGTCAGATTATTTGAAGAATACGAATACTTTTCCTAAGTACAGCTAAGTATTAATTATCCGACCTTGGGGGGACCGAAGGTAGGTCGGATAATTGGAATAGTCGGATGTTCGGATGTACATAGTTTAATCAATATAATAAAGAATAGATCTATAATGTACAGGTGTAGTGGTGGGTGTAGGTGTTTGCCTGGCAGCTCTCTTGAATGTTTCCTGCAAGGTTAACTGCTTTGATGATGCTCTTCTATAACTTATAAGCCTGGAGTGCAACATGGACTGGTTCATGACTTCCTGAGTGGTGAATTAATTCCTGGTTTTCATGAAGGAAATTCATTTTTCTAAACCTTGTTGTGCATCATCCCGAGTCACTTGTGAATTTCCGTCATTAGTTTCTGTACCGGCATAAAACTTGAACAAGTTATCTTTGAACTTTAAAGTGTCCACCACAGTCGTCTTGCCGATGTTAAATTCCCGACATATATCTCGTCTAGGAACACCTTGTTCTACTTTCCTTATAATATTCACTTTCTGTTCAATGTTCAACATAACACGCTTACGTTTAGCACTTGTAGACGACATTATTCACTGTAGAAAGTCAAATAAATGGCCAAAACAAGACACAATGTGGTGGTGAAGCAGCCAACAGCAAGTGTAAATAAACTCTGAAAACACCCGCCAACGCCACGCCGCTACCAGCGCTGCGAGCGGGTAGTGAGAAAAACACGAACTACCTGCCTCCCGCCCGCCGCAGAATTCAAACGTCTGACCGAGGGTCGGGTGTCTGGAATTGTTTAATAATTTATCCGACTTGGGACAGAGAAGAAAAAAGTCGGTTGTTTGGACAAGTCGGATGTTTGAAGGTCGGATGTTGGGAATTTGGCTGTAATCGAATACGAATGAGAATATTTCTATTTCTAAAGACAATTATTCCAATACGAACACACCCAAAGACTGGATTCCAATACGAATACCGAATAAAAATACTCCATCACTGCTGAACAGAAAAGAAAAAGCAGAGAGAGAGTGAGTGAGTGAGTGAGTGAGTGAGTGAGTGAGTGAGTGAGTGAGTGAGTGAGTGAGTGAGTGAGGGAGGGAGGGAGGGAGGGAGGGAGGGAGGGAGAGGGAGGGAGAGAGAGAGAGAGAGAGAGAGAGAGAGAGAGAGAGAGAGAGAGAGAGAGAGAGAGAGGAGAGAGAGAGAGAGAGAGAGAGAGCGAGAGAGCGAGAGAGGGAGAGAGCGAGAGAGCGAGAGAGGGAGAGAGGGAGAGAGGGGAGGAGAGAGCGAGAGAGCGAGAGCGAGAGCAGAGAGAGCGAGAGAGCGAGAGAGCGAGAGCGAGAGCGCGAGAGCGAGAGCGCGAGAGCGAGAGCGCGAGAGCGAGAGCGCGAGAGCGAGAGCGCGAGAGCGAGAGCGCGAGAGCGAGAGCGCGAGAGCGAGAGCGCGAGAGCGAGAGCGCGAGAGCGAGAGCGCGAGAGCGAGAGCGAGAGAGCGAGAGCGAGAGAGCGAGAGCGAGAGAGCGAGAGGGAGAGAGCGAGAGCGAGGAGCGAGAGAGCGAAGACGAGAGAGAGAGAGAGAGCGAAAGCGAGAGAGCGAAAGCGAGAGAGCGAAAGCGAGAGAGCGAAAGCGAGAGAGCGAAAGCGAGAGAGCGAAAGCGAGAGAGCGAAAGCGAGAGAGCGAAAGCGAGAGAGCGAAAGCGAGAGAGCGAAAGCGAGAGAGCGAAAGCGAGAGAGCGAAAGCGAGAGAGAGCGAAAGCGAGAAAGCGAAAGCGAGAAAGCGAAAGCGAGAGAGCGAAAGCGAGAGAGCGAAAGCGAGAGCGAGAGCGAGAGAGCGAGAGCGAGAGCGAGAGCGAGACGAGGAGAGAGAGGAGAGAGAGAGGGGAAAAAAAAAATTCAAGGGAGATAAAAGTGTTTTAGACAGAAGAACTGATTAGGAAGCTAAAAGC